>CM074092.1:1347500-1537500 GCA_037178815.1 Barbatula barbatula | reverse complement strand
ATTATTAGCATTTACAGGCCTAAACTGTGTTTTATCTAACTTTGTTTTATATTATTAAACGTTATCAAACATTTATCAAAACTTTTGTAATCATTATTTAATGCTGCAAAATACGTCTTTACTTAATAACTAAAGTTTCTCTGTTGAAATGAATTCTGCGAAGGTTTTACATTTCCTCTTTGAAGGATTATGATGCACTTTAACCTTTATGATAAATAAACAATAAAAGCATTAGTGTTTATGCGAGTATTGATCTTTGAAAATATGAATACTAATAAATGTGACCCAATCAATGTTTTCAGGCTTCGGCTGTGGCCAGTGACTGTCGGCGGTTTTTGGAGCAAGAACAATTATGTTGCTCTTCGGATCAAGCGAGCTGGACTCATCTTCGGACGTACCTGCAGAGGTTAGATGAGTTCTCTGCCGAGCACTTTCAGGACGTGAGAGAGCAGGCGTGCTGTCTGTCTACTCCCAGGGCTCTGCAGGTGTGGGACGCCGCCTGGATACACTATCAGGAGGTCAGACAACCGCTGGAGGACAAACTGATGCTTCTAGAAGCCCAGCACCTTTCTACCCTCACAGTCTCACCTGATGGACGTCACTCTGATTGGCTGGAGATGGTGCCAGGTGAGAGGGCCGAGCCTGGATTACCCCAGGAAGCACCAGTGGCACAGGACCGTGACCCGCCGGTGTTTGAGAGGTCAGAGAGCCGGGCGAGTCGAGCGAGAGACAGCATTCACGGCACCGTCAGCTGCTTCAACTTCAGGTCAGAACACAAAAGCAGGAAAGTGTCCAAACCGGGGCACAGGGCGAAGGAGAATACTGCGGAGTGTGTTCAGAGAGGCAAACATCAGAAAACCATCGCAGGGTCGGGGACGGTGGGCTGCCAGTGGTTTCCATGGCAACATGCAGGAAACAAAAAGAGCAGCAAAGGTTCCAGCGGTGCCGAGCGGCGAATCACAGATGCAACGTTTTCACAGAATCAGCAGCAGGTCGCGCAGCGGAACCAGGACTCGCACAACAGCAGCTTGTGCTCCGAGACGCCCTGTGAGGAGACAGAAAGAGATCAAGATGTGTGTGCGCTTGGAGAAAACACATCGTCCACTTCAGAGAGCCCCAGCCGAACCATGTGAGTAATACAGCAGTATTCTCACGACCCTAACACTTTAATTCACGATATCACACAGCTTTCTTTACATGATCCATTCAAATTCAGAAGAATAAGATCCAACGTTCGGCCTGACATTATTTCCTATAAAAAACCTCTCGTCACGGAAATACTTTACATTACAGAAGTTAAATGTAACTCATGTTAAACATCAAGACTTCAGATCATACACATAGGGGCGGACCCCTGACAGTAACTTAAATGCTAGAGGTGTCTTGATCGAAAACAATTTACGCTGACATATCTTAAAATATCTAAGTGAGATTAAGTTTTTCTCGAGATGCACACCAGTAATGTTTTTTAAAACGACAAGGCCTAGTCCTTACACTTGCAAGTACTGTGTCTTTCAAATGATGTACTGATGGTGCTGATGGTGATATATGTACCATGTGTTAGGCTATGTCATTATTATGTCAGAGAAACACATACCACAGCACCATGGACTCTATCAAAGATGATTTTTCTTTAAAATAAAGAAATATTGGAAATACTAAAGCTGAGTTCTGAGATTTCATTCAATTTAGTCAATGAAGGTCAATTTAGTCTCAAATGTTTCTCCTAAAATTGCCTGGAAGAAATTAAAATAGCTAAAATCCATGAACGAGGTGTAAAATGAACGTAGATTGTAGAGGTCAAATCATCTGTATTTGGGTCAATTTGATGAGAAATGTTTGAGTTCATATTGAGATCAATAATATTGACAAATCTGAGCTCAGTTTGACAGACTGTTGACATCTCTTCTCAAACTCTATGACGGAGACATTTGTCAGATTTCTGACTCTTTTTCTCAGGAGAAATATCTGAGATGCAGATGAGGTTTCTATTTGCTCTCCATTTAATCTTACTGATGTCAAATAATCGAGATATTAAAGAAAGCTCATCTGATTTTTCTTATGGAATGGTTTTGATGTCAGGAAGTTGCATCGCATCACAGAGGAGCTTCTGCTGACGGAGGTGGAGTACGTGCGATCTCTGGGCTATATTTTGACTCATTACTTCCCCCTGCTGGCCCGACCTGACGTCCCTCAGGATCTGCGCGGTCAGCGCGGACGGATCTTCGGTAACCTGGAGAAACTCTACGAATTCCACAGTCAGAACTTCCAGCAGGACCTGGAGGCGTGTCGAGCTGAACCTCTGGGAGTCGGCCGCTGTTTCCTCCATCACGTAAGACTGTTCCTCAATTACACCATTTTTCACCAAGCTTGAATATCACACAAATGTCTGTTTACCCTTGTGTTCAAACAGAAAGAGAGTTTTGGACTCTATGCTCTTTACAGCAAGAATAAACCTCAGTCTGACACTCTCATCCAGCATCACAAATACTTCAAGGTGAAAAGTCCTCAACAGAGAGAAATTAAATGTCCATTTTTAAGAAAAATTCAGTCTGCTAGACGTTTCTTCTCTTTCTCAGCGGAAACAGATGGAGTTGGGTGACAGTATGGATCTGTCCTCCTATCTTCTGAAGCCGGTTCAGAGGATCAGTAAATACAGTCTCTTGCTTCAGGAGATCCTGGAGGACTGTGTGTCCGATCAAAGCGAGGAGAGACAGGAGATACAAGCAGCTTTAGACGTGGTCCGGTTTCAGCTGCGACACGGAAATGATCTGCTCACCATGGACGCCATCAGAGACTGTGATGTTAGTCATGATGTTAATGTGATCTTCTCTTTTAAACCGCATTCTCTATTCATCCTCACGTTGTTCGAAACCTGTATGTGAGTCTTTCTTCGGTGGGACACAAAAGAAGATATTCTGTGAGTTTGTGTTCATTGTGTTGTTTGGTTATCAACATTCTCAAATTATCTTCTTTTGTGTTCTGCAGACGAAAGAAACTCATACGGGTTTAAAATGACATTTTGGTCGAACTATCCCTTTAAATAAATCGATCAAAATGTTATTTATAAAGCCACAGAGTGAACCAAAGTGCTGTACAATTCCATACAGTAGTACAATATAAAATAGAAGAAACGAAAAGATCGGAGAAAAAAAATACAATCAACTATGTAAGACCAATAAAATTGTAGAAATAGTAATAAAAGAGAAAACATCCAGTCCTAAAAATAATTTACATGTTAGCAACAAACAAATATGTCATAAGGTGAGTTTTAAACATGATTACAGATGCAAACATTATAGTAGACACAGATAAATGTGGACTTTTTTGTTTGTTTGATCGTTTTTCTGCAGTTGAATCTGAATGAACAAGGTCAGCTGATTCGTCAAGATGAATTCTGGGTGATTTTCCGCAAGAAACGCTCCCTCCGGCGTATCTTCCTCTTTCAAGACGTCATTCTCTTCACCAAGACCAAAAAAAATGAACGTGGGGACGATGTGTATGTTTACAAACTGTCTATCAAGGTATACACGTAATATTGTTATTTTATCTCACCTGATCAATATTTATTTGCATTTACATTAGAAGGCCGTTTACACGAGACCGTTGCAAGTAAAAGCGCAAAAAGAAATATGAGTTTTGGCTGTCCGTTTAAACGAAAACTGCGTTTTAGGGGAATGAAAACACAAACTTTTGAGAACGCGTTTTAAAGTGCAAGTTTTTGAAAACGAAGCCGTTCTCGTTGGGAACCCCGAAAACGCAAGAATGAGAAAATGATGACATCACAGGCATGCGTATTACACGTTCAGTCTGAACAAAAATGGCGGCATCAGTGCTGCATGTTTGTGCCGTGTGACATAGTTTTTATAATTTCTCCAGCAAAAAGTAGATTTACTGTACCACTATAACCGACAAAGTATATTAAAAGCGCTTTTAGATTAAAACAGTGTGTGCAGATGTGAGCAAGAACAGAGGGTTTCATTATAGCGCATCCCCTGGCGTGGCATGCATAATACATCGTTTTTATTAGGTCTGTGTAAATGCAG
The DNA here is from genome assembly GCA_037178815.1 of Barbatula barbatula. Classification (NCBI taxonomy): domain Eukaryota; kingdom Metazoa; phylum Chordata; class Actinopteri; order Cypriniformes; family Nemacheilidae; genus Barbatula; species Barbatula barbatula. Next base: position 1,533,454 of record CM074092.1, on the reverse strand, counting down.
ATCGTTTTGATAACGCTGTCGTGTGTATGTGAAACTTTTCAAAAACGCATTAAGGATACGCTTCTATCCAAGGCCACTTACAAAGTAGGGAAAACGATAGAAGATATTTGTGCAACAAAAGAACATCAATGGTCTGAGTTAACCTCCCGCAGTATACGAAGCTAAGAATTTCTGGGGGGTTTTTTAGGGGTGGTAGTTTATCATTATAAACCAAATGAACTCTTAATGAGAAGGCAATATGCAAGTATAAACTTCGCGTAATTCTACAAATAAGAGTTTTCTCGCAGTAAATGAGGAAACTTTGATGTTTTCTGTAGACCTGTGAGATTGGCATGACACAGTCCTGCGGACAAAGAGGATTGTCTTTTGAGATCTGGTTCAGGAGGAGACGATCGCAGGACACGTACATCCTACAAGCGCCTACACACGAACTCAAAAAGGCCTGGACGAGAGACCTTGAACAAATACTGTGGGAACAAGCGCTGAAGAGCCGAGGTCAGAGAGAAATCTAAATTCTCTCATCATTTATTCTGCCTCATGTGATTGTAATCCTGTATGTGACTCCTAATAAATGAAGACGGAAAGTCATGTTTGGAATAGCACGAGGGTGAATAAATGATGAATTTTCATTTTTGTGTGAACTATCCCTTTAAAGGGGTTTATCTGTATTGTCACATGTAAAGTGAGTGAACTATACTGTATGTCTGTGTTAATTTGTGATGTGTTGAATATATGAATGTGCATGTTTCAGAGTTGAGAAGACAGGAGCGAGTGTTTATGGGAATGGGCTGGAAACCAAGTGTTGACATTCGTGCAGCCAATAACAATCAAATAACGAACAGTGACATCACAGGAAGAGGTATTTATCAACCCATCAAAAATAAAATTCCTCTACGATACTAATAACATCTCTTATAGCCATTTACAATGCATTTAAGAGTTAAAAATATCCAAGTTAAGGGTGTATGATCAGTGGGAAAGGTGGGCTGGACACGTTACATGATTCCCACGAACAGAAAACATCGATCATTAACATAATCCAAATTTTATAATAAATGTCTTCTAAAGTGAAAATATTTGTATAAGATTTCTATTGATACGATGCATATCCATGGAAATATACATATATGTACATTATACATAGAAATAAATGTGGTAAAATCTCATTGGTTGTCCTATGTATATTTCATCACAAGACACACAAGAACCAATGAGATTCAACCTTATTTGACTTTCTAGAAACTTTAAAACAATAGTTACAGTAGCATATTTGTAATGAAAATAGCACACACACATGGGAGACGTCCTTTTGATGTCATCTACTGTCAGATGTCATATAGACATCTAGAAGATGTCTGTAAGATGTTTATGATTAGAATGAATGTAAAACTGACTTTTCTACGACGTTTCTCAGATGCTTTTGCACATCAGATGTCTTCCAGCTCTTTAGCAGACATCTTACAGACGTACCTGTGCTTTAGACCCAAAACATTTCCCAACATCTCTATTCTGTCGCTCTCTTCTATCTCTTCAGGTAGTTTTGGTTGTGCCAGTGGCTCAACTCACAGACTGTGTCAGGTGCGACTTGATTCATAAATGTACGCTTTATGTGTAAACTAATTTGCTATTGGCGTTGGTGAGCATTATCTGTAGTGTGATTAGCGCTTAACGCTTGCGTGTTTGCTCCGCCCACTGACAAATGCACCGGCTGGCTGAGGCTTCATCTCAAAATCATTTACACAACTGCCTTCAATTCCTTTCGTATAATACGGATTATTCTCAGAAAAATCTTGTTTTTTTTCACCGGTGTGACGTGTTCTAACAGAAATTGTAGGAGAATTGAAAACGCCCAATCGTCTGGTGTCCAGCCTTCAAAGGGGTGTGGCATTCCCACGGCCAGATTCTATTGGCTCGGGCAGCAGCACGTCCACCGCAGGCAGCTACACGTCATCATCGTCTGGACGGGGCTCCATGTCACCCAGCGCCTTCCTTGGAAAATATGGTACTAAACTGTTTATGTTTTCAACTTTTTGTCAGACACATTCAGTTTTACATTTCACAATCGTGTCACTATTCTGGACTTATTTGTGCTCCATTTTGCTCACATGGAAGTCTAATAAAATCGATGCGTTTGCTTATTTCGATCAATCTTTTTTTCACAAATGTTCTCATCTCTAATCTCCTTTAATTCTGTTGGCAGATGTGATGGATTGTCATGCAGAAAACAGAGCTCTGTTTAGGGGTCCAGAAGGCAATCGTCTCACAGTAAGGAGAGCGTCTGTTTCTTCATTGGTTCACTCCAGAACTTCCGGTCCGACGTCTCCGGCTCACGTTCTGAAATACAGCTCACCTGCTCTGTCCAGAAGAAAGATGTCAGCAGGATTCATTCCACTGACAGATGCTCCCAACCCTATCAAGGTTACACACACCAAATCCTGGTTTGATAATGTCTGTCTGTCCTAAATCTGCACGAAATATTCTGTCTGATTTTCTTTTTATTCTCTTTCAGTTTCAAGAGTCAATTCGATCTAAGTTATCTACCAACGTTTAGCTTTGATATTGGTAAGTAAAAAACTCATCCAGTTTAAATTCCTGCTGTCTGTAACCACAATCGTGAAAAAATCAGAAAAATAGAAAATGTAGAAAAATAAGTGTCATGGATGACTCTAATGATGCCACATTTTCACAGGCCTGAAAACATCTCAACGATGAAGTATCTGACCTCGGGCGTGCCAACAGGAACCCCTAGACTTACTTTAACATTTAGACACATCTGCTTCTACACTGCACGGGTCAGATGAGATATCAGAATGTATTGTTAAGAAATGATGTTGTCAGTCATTGCTGTTGATTTTAATGACTGAATTACATCAATATCTTTAATAGTCATTTTCAATAGTCATTAGCAGATGCATTTTATCCAAAGTTACTCAAACAACTTACAAGATTACTAAAGACAGATAGTCCACATGGAGGTCAAGGACTCAAATGTGACTGAATCTCTCTACAGGTCTGAGATTATTGTACCTGGAGTTGTCACAACACCATCCCGAAATTTTACCACCATGGGCCATCACATGGACTTTGAGCCAGGTTTCCAAATTCTGTTATAAAATGCACTGTAACCCACTGCTTCGCAGGGCTTGTTGCGTTTATAAAACGGTTATTTTGTGTACGTAGCAAAATTTCATAATATAAAGTAAATAAAATGATATTTAGGCTATGTAATGCGGTCAGCTTTAATAAATCGGGTTATTTTATAACGGCTTTGAACTCGACTCCAATCAGAATCAAGGACCAGAACTGTACGTTTTATAAGTCAGCTTTGGTTCCGCAAGAAAAAATTGAAGCTGTGTCCCAAATGACATACTATACACTTACTACTCAACCATGTGATGTGTATTTTAGAGGAGTAGTGTCGTCCCAACTGGAATACTAAACCGTTTTGTACTAACCGTAAGTATATCCGTTTCCCATCGGTTTCCCAGCAAATGACGTCAATCGCAAGGCACAATGCGTGTGAATAAAAATCAATTCGTGCATTGTACATTTAATGTAATTTCTTATGTGTTTGGCCCAGCATTACTTTGGTCATCATCAGATTGAAGCACTATCACTGCGCCTGAAAACTTTGCTCGAGCAGCATCTCAAAGCGAAAAAGGCGTCCGTTGAGTGCGTGAAGTGTCCCGAGGTCCACACTTCACTTTTTTGGTTGAAAAAGTGCATCATCAGGGCACTTCTTCTTAAAGAATTTTCAATGTGAACGCACTACTCACACTATTTAGACTACAAAATGACGTGGAACAGTGCAAAAGTGCGCGACCTTGAGTCAAAAGATCTTATAAGAACTATGGAATCATGAAGAACGGTGCGATTATTTGGATTGAATGAGGAAATTCTGACAAGGTGGAAGGGATTAGGGTTTCATAAAGATATTTACAGTATACTGTATACATCACGTTAACAGAAATGCTTAGAATCTTTGTATGAATATTATGTCATTTTCAGGGGTTTTATACAGCATGTGATGATTGTTACATAAAGTATAATATAATAGTGTTCTACTTAATGCCATTTGTGGAGATTATAAAATGTAAAATTGTACTATTTAAAAGATTTATTGCAAATAAATGGTAAATGGCAATATTTATTTAATGTTTAGTATGTGTCAGTCTATGTTTTATGATGGCTACGATAGATAGACAAACAGATGAACAGAAAAAACATATTGAAAAAAGTTATTTTCAACCCAGGTCAAAAAGGACAATCCAAACGCTTGGGTTAAACTAACACGGAAAATGTCTGTATGGATTAAAACAGCCCAACATAACTGTAGGTTATAAACTATCAATATTTGACCCAACTTTAGATTACCAACAAACAACCCATCATTTTACAGATAGATAGATGTACAGTACATAGATAGATATTAACTATCAACTTTACAGATGGAGGTACACGTGTACAGGGTTGTGTGTATATATAGAGTTCATAATTGATGAGCCGCTATGACCCCTCAGAGACCACCAGTCAAAAATAGACTCGTGACACATGATTTAATGTCATTAGTCTCTGCTAGAAGACAGTTAGTGTCACAAATAAGGGCACCGGTTCAAAGTCCTCCTGACACCACAGTAACATAATGACACCACACTCGAAATATCCCTTTGCATGGTAACCCCGACACCAGTTGAAGTCACCCAACACGGAGCGAATCTGCCCGTCACGGGCCGAGCATTACCGCCTGCAACCATGAGCGAAGGTAAGACTGAGATTCATTCTAACATCTCGTACATTTGTTCAACATGCAACATTATTTATCAAGCTGTCTTTATGGCTGATGCGTCGTTAATTCAGTACAGTGATCAGTGCTTAGGATCTAATAAGGTTGTTAATAGAATAAAATAATCTAGTACGCTAGATTGAAACTGGTTTATGTGCATCATTTCTGCCTAAAATGTGATGTCTCCCGTTGACCTGCTGCCCAATATTATTCCTCTGAAATGTCATGCATTTACATCCGGCATTGTGATCCCTTGTCTGTTTAAAATATCTTCATACTTTCACGGGTCAGAGTGTTGAAGCCTCACGAGGCTTTAGCATCTGTATCAAGCTCATTCATTCTTATTCCTTTCATGTAAGTCAGGGATTTATGCCTCATGTCCAGAAATAGATCCTGCTTAGTCCTGTCCAACGCTGCAACATGACGCTATCTGTAGTATACAATGTTCCGGATCAACATTAGAGCTGCATGATATTGAATAAAATGTAATATGCGACAATTTTCAATTCGAACTGTATTGTAACGTACATGTTTTACATTCTTTCTGATCGTTGATCATATTCTACATTTCAGAGCACACGGTTGCACTAAAGAATCAACCAAAAACCTTGACAAAACATCACTTTTTTGAAGCATTAAAACCATTGCATTATGATCATTTGCTTCGATAATTTCAATATATTGTCTGGCCTTAATCAATACTTTATATTAGTCTATTAGTGCAACTCCAACCCTTTGCCGACAACACAAAAAATACCAATAAATTTAATATTTATTTGTCAAACACCATCCAGTGCAACACTGTACAGCAGGTTTTCCAGTAACTTACTGTAGATTTAACTACTACTTAATATACTTTCATTTAGTATTGTTTTCAATTACTTCAATCGAAATAAAAACACTTTGACTTTTGAGATTCAAAATGAGCAAGAGACTGGCATTAGCACAGCAACACTGCAAAAAATGACATTCTACCTAAGCATTTTACTCTTTACGGTACATTTACAAAACAAGAAAAGTGTTTTGATTTTTGTTTTACGAAAGACAAATATAAAAACTAGGTATGTTCATGCTTACAACGAAATTGTACATTAAATCTACAGTAATTTACTGGCGAACCTGCGGCAAAATTACAGCAAAGGTTTACAGTGTAGTCTTGACAAATTGAGTGTATATTTTCTTCACAGCGGTGGAGATCGAGCGCATTGATCTGTCATGCGAGTTGAACAACACAGATCATCACACGCAGCTGAACGGCGTGGACAGATTGATCGTAAGAAGAGGACAACCTTTCACCATCTATCTACACCTGCAACCGGGAACTCACTTTCAGAATGGGGCCAACGTCAACTTCATCGGCAAAACAGGTACGTCATTCAATTCCACCCAAAACAGACTTCAAATCAAAATCCAACCACGTTTGACGTCTTTAAAAATGTCTGATATAAATATCTACATGATTGGCCATAACGAATAAGATACAGAGGTCACATGATCCAACTTCTTCATTTCAGGAACACCCGTCGGTAAAACCCGCCATTAAATCACTGTTGGTGTAAATGTACACACAAAAGAAATGAAGTTATCTAAATGAACAGAATAAACCACACTTAGTTACGGTGTATGACAAGTGGTTGGTTCAATAAAGGATTCGGTGACATCAGCCAAAAAGTAAATGTGTTTCATCACATCACAGTGATGTTTACCTCTATATTTAGAAGATGTACAGTGTTGAAAGTCATCGGCGTAGTGCTAGAGTTGCATCATGTGCCCATCCATAATTAGAAACACATCCTTAAGATTTTTATACAAGCACGTCACATTAGCCGGAGATCAAACTGTTAAGTGTTTATGGCTTTTGTTTGTGTTTAAGGTCCGATACCGTCAGTGGATAAACAGACCAAAGTGAAATTCAGCCTCAGTAAATTCATCTCAAGATCAAGCTGGAGTGCAACTTCAGAAACAACATCTGAGAACATCGTATGTCTGACAGTGTGCTCGCATCCAAACGCTCCTGTCGGAGTCTATCAGCTGATCCTGGATCAGGGAGCGGGAGTCACTCTGGCAGAGTTTGTGTTGCTCTTTAACCCCTGGTGTAAACGTAAGAATAACTTATTATATTTCTGAACATCAAAGATATTCATGTCTTGTTGCTCTTTGATCGTATTCGTCTCTTCTCCAGGTTTAAATAAAAGTATATAATGTAAACTGAATGTGTATGTAACTCATCATCATCATTCAGGGGATTCGGTGTACCTGTCGAATGAAGCTGAGCGAGATGAATATGTCCTTTCTCAGGACGGCCTGATCTACCGCGGGACACCCAAGCGTATCACGGCCCTCCCGTGGACCTTTGGACAGGTCTCCAACCTTTAAAACATTTTCATTTAATGCTACTTTTCGAAGTTTCCTTTTTAAATCACACAATAATACTATCCTTGCCGAGTGTAAGATTCCGCTCATTTTCCTTGGTTTCCAAATTTTCCATAGTTCGAGCCGGGAATACTGGACATCTGTCTGCAGATCCTGGATGAAAACCCAAAATATATTAGTGATGCGGCTTTAGATTGTTCTGAGAGGAAAAGTCCTGTTTATGTGACTCGAGTGCTCAGTGCTATGGTCAGTGACAACCTTAATAAAATATAAACATGTTTGTCGTGCATTTCTATGAAATTACAGAAGAAATGTCAGATTCAATTACATTTTGATTTATTTTATTTATTTATTTAAAATACAATAAGAGATATTACTGAATGATAATATGACTACCTAAATTTATTTTATTATTTTAATAGGGATAATCATTACCCAATTTTGAAAACCTATGATTTGGACTATTGTAAATAATCTTTCACTTATAGACACACTTTGCAGGATTTAAACACCTCCAGCAGCAATTCTGGTTTCATTTTTTTAATATTATTTTAAAAAATCTATATAAAATAAAATTTAAAACATATTTGTTTAACATTTTGATTCAGTTTTAAATGTTGTGTTGGTCGTGTTTTTTGTCTTTCAAAAGTTTGTGCATTGTCAAAAACTGAAACAGGACGTTTTTTCTGGATCTGCTTTGCTTTACAACTTCCGAAGGGGGTCTATAGAGGATTAAATGTAAAAGTAAATCAATTTGAGTAACATTTACGATGAGCATTTATGCATTTGACTGATGGCTTTATCCATACATTTGATCAGAATTCCCTGGGAAATGAAAACATAAATTTTCTGCTGAGCTATAGTAGCATGAATATAAGTGATGTGGTGTTCCGCAGTACTGTGGTTGCGTCCCTCTTTTGTTTCACTTTCTGATGTATTTGTCTTCTGTTCTTTTTTGCGCAGATCAACAGTAATGATGATAAAGGTGTTCTGGTGGGCAGTTGGTCAGGTGATTATGAGGATGGAGTGAAGCCGACCGCATGGAAAGACAGTTGTTCCATCCTCCGGCAGTGGAGTGATACAGGCTGCGGTAGGGTGCGATACGGACAGTGCTGGGTGTTTGCAGGCGTCGCCTGCACAGGTCAGTTTTAAACACGAAATACTACAAATCAATTGCTACATTTTATTTCATCTGATAACATTTTTTCGAAATGTATAATATTCTATGAGTTTGGTTTGTGTTCAGTGTCCAGAGCTTTGGGAATCCCCTGCAGAATCATCACTAACTTTGGATCGGCACATGACAGCAATGGCGACCTTTTAATGGAGCGTTTCTACAATGAATTTGACGAGAACATTTCAGGCGACTCCATATGGTACGTTTAGTGTTTAACAGTTGAAAAATAAAGGATTGTTTACATGGACAGCTATTCGGTACTTTGGAATTTGCCAAAGCGTTGTACTGTAGGTTGATAAAAAATGTATAAAACTTTTTTCAACAGGTCAATATTGGACTATATACAGTAAGTGCTAAAAGTCATGTTCATCAAAAGTTGTCTTCTTCAGGAACTTCCACGTGTGGTTGGAGAGCTGGATGACCCGCTCAGACTTGCCTCTCGGATATGAGGGTTGGCAGGCGAGTGACCCGACGCCGCAACACAGGAGTGATGGTGAGATAATCTACAATATTTCTCATAAATCTCTACTACAGTGAATGAAGAAGAAGGTTGTTTCATTTGCAGGTGTGTTCTGCTGTGGCCCGGCCCCTGTTAGAGCTGTTAGAGAGGGTGAGCTCACTTTACAAAGCGATGTTCCCTATGTATACGCCGAGGTGAACGCGGACGTCGTGGAGTACATTAAACTCAACGATGGAAGAGTGGTGAAGATGAGCGGATCCACAACACTGGTGGGCCAATCCATAAGCACCAAAGCGGTGGGTAGAGGTGGGTAGAGATGAGCGGGAGGACATCACATACAGCTACAAGTATCCAGAAGGTGAGATTCTGAATACGTCATTCTTCAAAACTGGTTGATCTAGAACATCGTTCTGATAAGGTTACAGCACATACAAATGTGCAAGTGATCAACCATGTTGGTCTCAATCTCATGACAAATAAAGACTATTGTGTTCAGGTTCTGAGGAGGAGAGAAAGGTTTTTGAGAAAGCGAACCATCACAACAGACTGGCTCAGACTGGAGAGGAACCTGGTTTACACATCAAGATCAGAGTGACCCCGGAAATGCAGATCGGCTCTGATTTTGACGTCTATGCGGAGCTCAAGAACAACACCATGGTCACCAAAGCCTGTCGTGTCATGTTTTACGCTCAGGCCGTGACCTACAATGGCAAACTTGGGGAAACGTGTGGATTGGGAGAGTTTACAGAGATGAATTTAGAATCTACTGAAAGTAAACCTTATCATAATGATACACTTTTTTTAATACAAGATCTTTTCAGAAAGCTGAATCTCGCGTTTGTTTTGTGCTTAGGGGGCGAGGTAACTCTTCGGCTGGAGTATGCAGAATACAGTAAAGCCATACCTCAGGACAGAATGATCAAACTGGTGGCTTTAGTCATAGACGCAGACACACGCGAGTTCCACAGAGCGACAAAGACCATTGTGCTGGACAACCCTGAAATAGTCATTAATGTACATCAAAGCACTTCTTAAAATGAGTCAGTATCTATTTCGAATGACTTCCTGCATGACTGACAACGTGGATGTTTACCCTCCCACAGATCCTGGGTGTGCCAAAAGTGGGTCAGAACCTCGTGGCAGATTTAGCTCTCCAAAATCCCCTCCCAGAACCTCTCGAGAACTGTGTGTTCACTGTACACGGTGCCAACTTGACCGACGGCAAACCCATCATTCATGAGTAAGTCATCTGATCACTGCACACGGAGTGAAAAACTAAATTCATCCACTCCGCCGGCAAACATGTCATTTCAACTCATCACTTAAGAGAGAGAACAGGTTGCATATTAGAAACTTGAACCTATATTGTCATTCAACTACTTGCTAAAAAATGTTGGGTTGCTTTTAACCAAAAAAAAAAAAACACCCCCCCCCCCCCCCCAGGGACCCCCCCACAAACCCAAAGCAAACCCATCCCACTACCACTATCCCAACAAGGAGCTTTTATAGCGAGGCGAACTCGTAAACACAGACAAAACCAACTACTATCCAGCATATGTTCATTTGAACCAACGTTTGGGTTTGTCCATGTTTTCCCAACAATGGACTGAAACAAATCAGCATTTTTGAAGTGTTTACACTTGAAGTATTCATTTATTATTTTTAGAACAAATACAAGCACCTTTCTATATAAATGAAGATCGTTGTGTGGCAAATTTACAAAGTAAATGCAAACATTTGCCCCTGATGCATTAACTAAGTTGGTGTTTAGTATAGTTCTAAACACTAAAAACCAGGTGAAGACGAGAACTTTGAACTTTTCTTAATGGAAAAACGTACTAAAGTAAAGTGTAAATCTTGTGTTCTTCCTCTGCAGGGTCGGAGCAGTCGGTCCTAAAGGTTGCGCCATCGCCAAAGTGGAGTTTACACCAAAGCTGCCGGGACCAAGAAAGATACTGATCGATTTTGACTGTGACAAACTTCATAATATTGAGGCGTTTGAGAATCTTGTCATCTATGAATAAATGAGCTCATTTTACTAATCCATTCAGCGTCTTGCTCTTTTTGAATAATGCTTTAGATTGCTTTTTAAATCACGTAACTAAATCACGTAGTCTCAGTTTTTGGCCAGTTTAAGATTTAAAAAGCACCAAAACGTTAAAGTCCGGAATTATTATTTGAAGCAAAGTATATTTGCTCGTTTTGTCTTTTAATGGAATTCTGCATTTGCATGTATGATATGCATTTCATGCTAGATCAACTGAATTTGAATGTTGCATCGATGCAAAACTGCTCTATCAATCATATACATGCCAAGTCATAAATCAACTGGGAGAAAAAGTCACAGTCATGATCTTCAACGACACGGTCAAACTATCGTCTTCTGCTATCCTGACAAGCAGCTGAAAACAATATTTTCAGATAGAAAAGGTGAAATATATTTCGTTAAATGTTTTAAAATGTTAAATTTTTTATTCATTATTGTTTTAACTTGTTATTTCTTTTGTCTTGCAGAAATCTAGGTATGGCGTCAAACGATTCAACGTGTACCCCGTTGATTTTCTCAGTGAACTCTAGCGCATGTTATGTTTTTCCCTCTTATTTGATCGCCTGTTCTCTCGGCGTCAACATGATTCTCGGTCTTCCGGCGAACTGCTACATCCTGTGGCTCTGCGTGAACGAGATGATCCGAGGACAGTCCACTGATATCTTCGTTTTCAACGGATCGCTTGCTGAGGTCACCTTCTGCACTTCTTACGTGTTTATCATTCAACAGTATTTCTTCAACTGCACAAACTGCAGGTTCGGGATTTATTTTCCTGGGGTGTTGCTGTTGGTCGGTCGTCCTCTGTTTCAGAGCTGTATCTGCGTGGAACGTTATGTAGGGGTTGTTCATCCGTTGACCTTCCTCAAACTCAGAGCCATGAAATACAGGATTGCGTGTTGTGCTGTCGGTTGGATTGTGATCGTCACCTCCAGCCTTATCGTTACGATGCGTGTCGTTGAGTTTCAAGACTTCATGTTGCCAAATCTTCTATTTTTCTTCTCTGTTAAACTGTACAGTTGCTTGATGGTCCTGAAGGCTCTACTGCGTCCTGGACCTGGTGACAACGGCAAACAGAAAGACGGAGTAAACAGAGATAAAATCAAAGCTTTCCGGATCATTCTTACGGTGTTGGTGTCTTCAGTTATCATGTATGGGCCCCTAATTCTCTCTCTTATCCTTATTTATATGATCGAGTTAGAGAAGTATCTTTTGTCCTGGTCTGTTTCCTTATTTTTTAGTATCACGATAGGATTTGTGAACCCGGTTCTTTACCTCAAACGACTCGGAAAACAGCCGGTTTGTTAATGCATTTCTTTCATTTAACCGATTTGACACCTGGAATATATTTTTTATGGAATATACAAACAGCCCTTTTAATGGATGTCTCAAATAAGCATATTTTGTCTCCTTAACAGCTGTATACCATTTTTCTAAAGAAGTAGTTTGTAGTTTGACTACTATTAATGTGTATTTCAATATCTGCACTAAATCAAATCTGATTCATGATTTGAAAATAAATCTGGGAAAGCATAAAAGGTAGATATTAGGGATGCTCCGATTCAGGATTTTATCAGCCGATCCAGAGTCATCGTCATCAAACAATACAGATCTGCGGCCGACCGATCACAGCATCTTACTTATTAGACTGTTATCTGCAGTATAATATCTACTGTGTTCTGCCATCACCCTGGAAAGGATTTTTAAAACATGCCCAAATATCTCGACACAATACTGTTTGTTGTCTGTGTATTTGTGCATTATAACTAGATTTACACTTTTTCATGTTGAAAACTGGTGTCTTTTATTCATTGTTGATGCTTCTACTGGTGGAAACACTTGTTGCATGTCTGGTTGTGGTTAATTTTATTTTTTAAAAGCTTATATGTTGCTGGTTAGTTTATTAACTTGTCTATAGTTTGAAAAGTCAGCTGATAACATGAAAGAAAAAATCCTTGGTAAACAGTCTTGAATCTCTTCATAAATTTGTAGACAAACATAATAAAGAATAAGATTTGTTTCTGTTTTAAACAACTGTTTTAAAAAGATGCTACTCAGTAAAGGGGATGTTGTTTCGGCAGGTGATGCTTTTAAAAGATGAGGCACTTGGTGGTTCCATGGTCTGTTGGTACGAAGTAAGAAAACTTCATCTGTTTCTCCTCTCAATGTCAAAACAACAAAACCCATTTCTATGGAAAGGGCCGAGCTCGTGAGGACGCACAGAATAGCTTTAACAGGCAAAGTCTAAATAGATGTCTAAATGCATGTCTATAAAACAACCACACTAAAATATTCTTATTTAGATAAATGACAACTGTGTGTGGAATTAAACAAATGAATGGTCAATTTAATCATGTTAAAACTTGAATTTCAGTAGAATATAGTAGAATTTTTTTTCATTATATGTTTTTCCATTAAAGGAACCATTTCTTACTTTTGAACCTTTTTCCACTACAAAAAATGTGGAGATGTCAGAAATGGTTCTTCTATGGCATTTTAGGACTGTACACCAGCACATGGTCATCCCATAGGGGTTAAATAAAAAAAGGTAGGCTGACCGTCCTTGACAAGCGATGACGTTCACTTTCGCTTTAACACCTAGAGAGACAAACAGCTGGTCATTCACATTTACATACATTTTTACATTTTCATGAACCCGAGTTCATTGCACATACGTGTCAATTTGACAGTGACAGATAAACAGTCCTTACCATTTTGGCAAAGTTGACTGTAAAGATTAATAGAAATGTCACGGAAGTGAAAAAATATATTTTGTATTTATAATTTGATGGTGTATGTATATATATATATATATATATATATATATATATATATATATAAAAAAAAAAAGGACGCAGTTCTCCGTAGGGCTGTGATTTATGGATTTATGGCACATTATATGTTTCCAAGCAAACAAGAAATTAGATTAGTGGTTTAGTAAAATGATGACTCCCCTTTCCACAAGTTTTATCTTAAACTTAAACTGGATGGATTTTACAGACACGAGCCTTCATTTTTTTCTTATCTTGTGAGATTCACTTGAAAACATTTGTGGTTTGTATTCACAAGTCATTTTAAACTCACAGATCTTTATTACTGGTTAAACGATGCAAAATGCTTTGCCTACTTTTTGCGAGATGCTTGTCGGGTCCAAAACAGTTGACACCTGCACGCACAGTGAGCACTGACATGACTAAATAACATTCGCTTAAAAAACAATATCCATAAACAATATGGTATAGCCTTACACATCACTTGTAAGATGTCACATTCTTACTGTAATAAAAAAATGATGTATTTGTAAACCTCAGACTGAACGCCGGTGGGCGGGGCCAACAATGTGAAAACATAGAGGTCGGTGTTGTTATCTTGCCGAAAGGCAGGTGATGCTTTTTTAGAAGTGAGACATTTAGAAAGCTATGAATCGTGTGTGTGTGTGAAATTTCAGAATAAGCGAAAGAAAACGAGAGGTTGCATTTAAAAGCTGTTTATTGAACTGACAGTCTCAAATAAAAGCAAGAGTGTCTTTTGCATTAACTGTGATACAAAATACAGTGATACTTGTTTAAAATACAACTGCTTATTATGTTTCATCTTGTTCAGTGTATTAATGTGTCATAGATCAATCTCACGGATAAAACAGATGAAGAACTGAAGCAGAAGTTCTCAGTTTCCCTCAACGGAAGCTTACGGCAGCAGAAGAGATGTAATCGGAAATGTCACGTTGAAGTTCCAAGGGACCATTTCTGCATTGACATTTTAAGAGAAACAGAGAAAAGTTAAGCCTATCGGTCAATTATTAATTATAGACCGGCGCAATATGTTTTGTCATTTATAAGAGACTTACTCGTGACACAGGTGTAGGTCACATTCAGGTATTTGTAAGTTCCAGAGCATGGATCACCGAAAACAGTGTGACTTGCAAAAGCCCCACAGTTCTGCTTTCCATCGCATCTATGAACACACAGAATGAAAGTGATTTTAAAAAGACAAAATCAAACATGTTTAATGTCTCTTAACTTGTAAAGATGTTTACACTATTCTTACTGAGAGGCCATTATAGAGAGAGATGTACTCTGAATGCACTGAATGTTTGAGAGCTGGCTGGCCGGTTTTCTATAAGAGCACGTCTCACTGTTTGTACGTCCATAATTTGCAGAAAGCACTTTGATATATTTTGGGTCTGTTGATAAGAAGCAGAATTGACTCAAATTATTTTTGTGTTAATAAAGACGTGTAAATATTAACCAAGAGAACCTGTTGAAATATAGTGTAGATCATGATAATGTATGAAAGGAACAAATGATGAACTCACATATTGGGACACAGGAATAGGTCACCGTCAGGTATTTGAAAGTTCCTATGCATGGATCGCTAAAAACGTCGTTACTCGCTGAAACCAAACAATTTTGTTTCCCATCGCACCTATTAACACACAGAATTAAACAGATTTTTAAAAGACAAAGTCAAACTACTTTAATGTCCCTTGTAAAGATGCTTACCTAGTGGCCATCACAGAGACAGATGTGGTCTGAATACACTGAACGTTTGAGAGCTGACTGGTCGGTTTTCCATAAGAGCAGGTAACACTGTTCGTACGTCCATAGTTGGCTGAAAGCACTTTAATGGTCGCCTGATGGTCTGTCGGTGAGAAATTACAATACTTTTTCATCTGTTATTGTCAAACCACGGTTTTCAAACGAATTGTGCATCAAGCATGTTTTAATGAAACCCAGAGAACTCACCACAGCTGAGATGAGCGGTCTCCCATTCACAGGTAAGTAGACGCTTGTATGTAATACCTGGGGATGGAGAGGATGACAAAGCGATTCAGAAATGCTTATTTGTATTTATAGGGCTTTCTTTGATTAAATAAAAATATCAATGACCTTGGCAGTCCAGGTAGGAAATCCCTTCGTGACAAGTGATGATGTTCACTGCTTTAACACCTAGAGAGACAAACACATTTACATGCACTTTTACATTTTCTTGAACATGAGAACATCGCACACACGTGAAGCATCAAATCAGTCCTTACCATATTGGCACAGCAGCAACAACACTGAAAAATTCAACAACAAAAATAAATAAATAAACACTCGTCACTGGTAAATCACACAATCTGGATGAAAGAAATGATGAGCATACTTACAAGTTATAAAGTTCAGCTCTTGTTTTAACATGTTGACTGTAAAGTACAAACTACAGTAACACGTCCTCCTTTTTATATTACACGCACACTTCTCCACTGCATTTGATTCTTACCTGAAAGCACGTTGAAATTCTCAGAGGAGTTTGATGATGCAGGTGAAAGGATGCAGTTTTCCGCAGGGCTTTGTGATGTGTGGATTTGTGGCGCATGTGTTGTGTTCTACTTGTTACGGGTTAGGGTGTGGGGATTTGCTCCCGTTTAAGTAAATGGGCTTCGGTTTCCACACCGGACACTGTAAACCGTTTCTTTATAGATGCTGCTTTGTGCACAGGGTCCTTTGTCATGCTGGAACAGAAAACCTGACCTCATTCTATTAAAACATTTCTAAGCAAGGCTCGCGGTTCAACTTACTGTAAGGAACTTAACTAAATTGATGATTCACAGAACTTAAACTGAGTGGGTTATACAGACGTGTCACCTTCACTTCTTCATCACTTATTTTGTAAAATTCACTTGAAAACATTGAATTTGTGGTTATTGCATATATTTGCATACTTTGGAGGCAATTGTTTAACTTCCAGCTGAAACAACACAAAACATATTAGTGTCAGTTAGTGGTACATGATTCTGACCGTTTGGTCAGACCAGAGCCGTTGAGAGAGAGAGTCGGAATAACGGAAGTTCAACATTTTCATTTCACGTGATTCATGGAGCAAGATGTGTTTTCTCTTTAAATACTTTATTTCTTTCATTTTGTAGACATTAGATTGCTTACGTCTTCGGTTTAAAGTTTGTCACAATCGGTAGCCGCAGCTCCATGCGTTACTAATAACTTCCATCATTGCTGTGAAAAAAACTGTTTCATTGGAGTCAATGGAGTTGACGCAACTCACTCTCTCAATGGCTCTGGGTCAGACTATTCTTTTAGCATTTTTCTTGTGTATATTTTAGCATATATTAACTACAATATATTAACTATACAATATATATTGCTACAATAACAAAGCACTGCAATATAGTGTCTTCATCTGTACCTTTAAAAATATATTTATTGTATTTGCTCTTGTATGACATATCGCTTATTGCTCCCTGAACTCTCTTTAAGTCGCTTTGGATAAAAGCGTCTGCAAAATGACTAAATAACTAAATGTAAATGATCAACAAACTTTTTGGGGTTAACTCTGTCATGATGCCAGGCAGGTTTTTAGGAGTATAGAGTATAGTGCATTTTCAGAATTGAGGATGCTCATGTAGCGCCATCTGGTAGCATGTGTAACTTTCACTTCCTCTTGATAGAGAAAGAGATTCTAACTGCATGTCCATCCTGTTGAGTTTCAGGTGCATCATCGATTGAAGGGACATACACTTGAGTTTACAAAATGTGGATTCTTATCTTGTTTTTCATCATTGTAGAGGGTAAGACATTTTAAAATCTCATTTTGTTGGAACTATTCTAATCTCCGGTTGGCTTGCCACAATTATAATTTATATGTTCAACCTGAAATATTATGGCATACAAAATAAAAGAGTCAAACTGTAAGTACCATAAATACATTTTCCATCTTAAAACAGGGAGTGGGGCACTAAAACGTGTATACATGTACTGCTGTGTATATAGAAGCGAGCAGAAAGCTGAAAGGGGTCGAGACGTGAGGGAGTCTGGGATGCTTAGATTCAGTTATAAGATGTATGATATGAATGTATTTACAACACTATTAACATCATGAACCGTGAAACAGGTCACGTCACACCAATAGAGATGAAAAGTACATTTTATATTTGTGCTTGTGTGCTTTTAAGTTATTTTTTATATTTTACTTTGTTTTAAAAATGAAAGTAACACCTTCTGGTCAAGACCCTGTAACTTACACGCAGCTTTGTCTAACTTCCTCTATCTCGCCTCTCATCTCATCGGGTTAAACCACAAACCAGCCCGTGCAGAGCTGCAGTGAAAGATAAAACCTAAATCAAAGGCCATAATTACAGAATGAAACGTTTTGCTTTAGCAAAGGCCTTGGTCTATTCCACCCGAACAAGTTCATTAATTCATTTTTTATTGTGTTCATTCTTTATAAAACACATTTTCCGTTGCTACAGCGGCTGGAGAGGCTGATGATATTGTTAAAGTGATGGAGGGAAGTCTCCTCAGACTCAACACAGATGCCAAACAACTCAAGGGAAACATACAAATACTGTGGACTTTTGAAAACGGCAAACAAAGTTCGCGCATTGCCCAGTATCACGGGAAGATTTACACCCATTATGATGAAAGGTTCATTGGTAGAGTAGAGTTGGACCAGCACACGGGAAGTTTAAACATCTCAAACATCAGCACAGGCGATTCTGGACTTTATAAGGCGTTAATCGTCATCAACAAACAGATTTCAACAAAGAAGTACAAAGTGGATGTTTATGGTAAGATCAAGTCAATGTGGACATATTTATAATATTGTGATGTTTTTATTTACGATTTACAAATTTACAATCTGTCTTCTTGTCCTAAAGCTCCTGTTTCTGTTCCTGACATTAAGAGCAGCTCACACGAGACTATGCAACAACCTCCAGGTAAGATCATCTCTCGCTTCAGAAAATGATGTAGTATATTATAATAGATATTGAAATATACTACAGTATGTACTACATTTTATCAATTCGCTACAGTTAATACTATAGAGAGAAGGCACAAGATTTCTTTTTTAAACATTTACAATACATTTAACTATACTAATGCTTATTACAGGTACATCACAGAATATGGATGAATTCTGCTCTGTTGTCTGTTCTGTTAAAAACGATCGAGACGTCTTCATCTCATGGTATAAAGGAGAAGAAATAATGAATCAGAGCAGTAGTTTTGATCTCAGCATTAATCTCAGTTTACCTTTAAAACTTCATTATAATGATACAGAATCATACAGCTGCACGGCTGCAAATCCAGTGAGCAATAAAAGCATCCGTCTACACAGGATACACCTCTGTCCACATGATTAAGGTAAAATAACACAGAAGTCTCTTCCTACCACAACCACATCTGTGCAACTTCCGTGTTTAAACACAGATAAAACATTTACTGAGAATGTGTATGTGTATGAGAATGATTCTAGCAGAATCTCTTGGTCTACAGACTGTCTGCAGCATTGTGGAGATGTTGAGGTTCTGATCCGCTTGATTCTGTCTGTTCTGGTGGGAATTGCTACTATTGTGTTTCTTGTTGAGCACATGAGGTCAACTCAACAGATGATTATTTCTTCCGATAATGAAATGTGTATGAGTCACCAAAAGGTGTAAACCGGAGCAGGTTTAATGGGAGGTTGGTGTTTGGCTTTTTAATAATCTATGTACATTTATGTAGTCATGTTAAGCTGTAGATTATTTAATTGTCAGAAAGGTTGGAATCTCCTGAAATAGACAGTGTGCGCAAACATGTAAACAAAAAGAAACAAACAACTTGTACAGCCGTGTTTTAAAGGGGAGGGACACTAAGCTAGATCATTTTTGCAGTGAGACGCAAACGTTTGGTTTGTTTTTCCTGTTTATTTTTGTAACATGTTCATACGTAACAATAACGAAAACATTTAAATGAAACATGTGTTTAATTTTAAATATAATATAAATGTATAAAATTATGTGAGAAAATAAATACACATTTAATAAATAAATGTAAGATGGGTTTTAGTCTTCAAATCAAATAACAATGTTTTATTATTCCTAGATAACACAACATCTGTAAGATGTCTGCTTAAGATCTGGAAAACATCTGCTTTGTAAAATCATCTACTAAAGGTCTTAGAAAAATCAGTTTCACTTTAGAAATCTTCTAGATGTCTATCTGACTGGAGACATCTCAGAGATGTATTGCGGATGAAAAAATATGTTTTGCAGATGTAAATGTAGACATCAAATAGATTTACATTTATTCATTTGGCAGGTGCTTTTATCCAAAGCGACTTACAAGTAGTTTTCTACAGTGACACATTACTGCAGAGCAATCAGGGGTAAGGTGTCTTACTCAAGGGCACTTCAGTCATGACCTGCTGGCACTGAGATTCGATCCGATAACCTTCTGATCACAAGCCCAACGCTCCTACCACCAGGCCACAGCTGATCTGTATCATACACTGACACCTCATTCGGCTTGATCGGCTAAATTAACACAATAAACCAGATTAGCAGATTAGCAGATCATTTCATTGTTAAGTGGATAAACAGTTCGAAAATTTACATTCTGTCATTTCATATTGTTCAAACCCTCTGCTTTGGCATAGAAGACTAAATGAAACTTATAGTTCACCTTTGCTGTATAAAATATAAAAGCATCAGCAATCTTTCAAATGTCTTCTCATGCTCGCAGAAGAAAGCAAGTCAAACGGGTTTATTATGTCATGAAAGTGTGAAATGAGATTTTGTGAAAACGCTGTGACGTAATATTGTAGTGGAACTAAATGACACCACGTACCATGAACCAGTTTTCAGACACGTTCTCTCATATGATAGTTGTGGCTCGTATGACAACAAATGTCACCCACTTGGTGTGTCATTCATTCAAGAATCCACGTGCTGATTTGACTCATCATTACTTTCACTAGACTCTACTCCTGGTTAAATAAACAAACTTCTTTTGTTAACACAAGGAGCGCGTTTAGTGATCCGCTTGATTCTGTCTGCTCTGGAAGGATTTGCTACTGTTGTTTTTCTGCTTGAACACGAAAGGTCAACTCAAGGCCGAACTTTTTCTTCTGTGCTGAGGAAATGAGTATGAGTGACCAAAAGGTGTAATTTAGGAAAGTAAAAAATGTGTGTACAGCTGTGAATGTGGGAAGGGACACTAAATAAAGATGATTTAGGCAATGAGACGTCAATGTTTTTATACATAAATCGGTTTATTTCTGTTTAACATACACACAATAAACAATGTGCATACATGACAGAAAGGACACCTTTTAAAATGACAAGCATTTAAAGAGTCATGTTGGTATTTTTAAGAATATAAAAAATATATATTTAAAAAAACAACTTATTAATTGAATTCATGTATTTGGGTTGGGGAAAATACTTCTCTATTCTAATGTATCTTTTTATAATTATAAAGGTTCAATAAACAGATTAAGTATAAAAGTATTCATTTCATAAAACATTGAGCTTTAATAAACTTCCTATATCCCCTTCACAAAGTTTTCTCATTTAAATTGTTTGGGGACATTTTAGACACATCCCTGCATGCCCCGCCTATCTTCCTCGATTGTTTTTTAGAAGTTGTGTTTTAGGATGTGTCATTTCCTCTTGCACAAACATGCTTTCATAGAGCCGCAGTGTTCACCCTCACAAGGTCAAACTACCAATGCTGTCATCACAATAAACAGAAAGTATTTTAACTTCAAAAAGAATTGAGAAAAGTTCTTCGCTTTGCTCTTGCATCATCTCTCGATCATCCAGCCAGCTCGGTCGAGCACTGAGTGACTGTTCTTGTCAGAGGAACATAACCACATTCACGTCTCCTCATTCATGATAAGGACAGATGTACTTTGACTGATCCAGAGTCAGTGAAGATCACATCTCAAAAGCTTGTGTAGTTTTGCTGGTTGCAGAGTTTAAGTCTATGGCACCTCGGTGGGAACACTCTGAAAGGTTTCCTGCAATGTAAAGACAACTACACTGTTATCAAAAATGAAACATTATGCTGTTAAATCATGTAATGTGAACCAGTCAACATCATGGTGCCAAACAGATGCAAAAGCTCAACGTAAAAACGACAGTATTGTAGGCTTACAAGCTCTTTTCTTACGTATCAGATTGGTGGTATACTCTCATATTATTCCAAACCCGATTTGTAAAGACATGAGGGTGATGAAATGAAATGTGAACAACTAATAACTGCCACGGCTTAATCAAACAGACAAGAGAGACTGAATGAATTGTTACTACTTGCCTTCCGGCGTTTCTTGTATCTGATGACGATTATGACAACAATGATGGAAAGAATCAAGAGAACCACAGCTGCACTTATACCCGCTATTACAGGTTTACTGGTCATGGAAGAGGGTGAGGGTTGTGACTCTGTCTTTCTGAGTGTAGACTCTATAAAAAACAAGGACAACACATTAGGTTAATATTAATATAGATGCACACTGTAACTGATATTTTTCTTTTAATGAACCATAAATATTGTCATTGAACAACAGTCTCTTCAGAGTTTGTAACGATGTCATGAACTTCCGTATTTTACAGTAACAATACCTAAAAATAGCCATTCTGTCATCACTCAAGTTGTTCAAAATCTGTATTTGACTCTTTCTTCTGTGTAACTAAACGTGATATGACATTGCTGTAAAGTGTTTTGTAGTTCATTCACAGGAAATGAATGACGTGCCCCATAACCGCAGTTCAGTTTCTTCTTCTTACTCTTGAACTGCACTGCAGCGCTTTTTAAGGAAAACTCTTGGTTTTCCATTTCAGAATGTGAGGTATTGCCGAACCCGAGAAAGCGAAGTAACTCGAACTTTGATTTCAGGAGAGCAATTTAGGACCCGAGTGGAATTTTGTCATTTCCCCGTGCATTTTTATTAAAACTGTACCCTTTTTCTTTACAGTGAATTAGATCAAAATATATCTCATCCATACTTACATCAATAACATCAGCCATCGTACGTGTATAACATCTGAGCAAAAATCTATGGACGATGATAAATGACTTTATAAAGTGCATGAATAAATAGAAAAAAATAGAAATGAATAAATACATGCAGAAAGGATGCAATAAAGACTATAAACTGTTACATTTGACGTGTAGCCATTGAACTCAAATCTGCTTAGAGCAGGGTACCCAAACCTACCCAGAGTTAATCGAACTAACTCAAATCAGCTGATCTGAAACCAAAGACACAAAGTTTCTCTTCTTCTAAGTAAACCAACTCTGAGTTCAAGGTTTAACCCGGAGATGGTTGAACCTCCGTATTGAAACAGGCCCCAGATGAGTTTTAACACTAAAAACCGTAGACATCAATCTTAAAGGTCAAATAAAGGTGTCAAATAAAGCCAGAGGAAACAAAACCATGGTGACAAAGCCCGCTTAAGTTAGGAAACAAGGGCCGGATTCACAAAACAGTGTTATGAAGAAAATTCAGTTTAATTCGAATTTAAGAAAAAAGTATGGAATATTTTGGATTCCTGAAAAAATATGAGACTGTTCTTACATTTTTTCTCAAGATGGATTTACAAAGCATGTGTCATTTTATTCTTATGAAAAAGATGAAGACGTTCTCAAGAAAATATTTGAAAACTTCTTAAGAAGGAACATTCTAACGAACTTCCTATAATTTGGCCTATCTTAAGAACTATCTGATATTTTGTCTTAAGAACAGTCTCGTGAATCCGGCCCCTGGTGATCAGATCAAAACCAATGACAGGAAGTGTAAATGAGGAGATATAGACATTGGGAAGGTGTACAGCTGGCATTATCTTTAAACGCTATTACACGCTGATCTGACAAATGCCAATAAACATTCTAAGTCGGCTGTGAACTGTGAATAAGTTTGTTGAGGGTTGTCGGATCAGTGAGAATAACTGTTCTAATACAGGAACATGTAAAAAAAATTATATCATGAAAAAGGTCAATATTTTTTGTAAATCATTTCAGAAAGTAAAACCGATATATTATATAGATTCCTTACACATAGTGTGAAATATGTCTTTATTGCTTGAAATTTATGATTATGGCTTACAGATGATGGAATCCCCAGATTCAGTGTCTCAGAAAATCTGAATATATACTTTTCAAAAGCCCGACATACTTTTATTGATCGTATGTAATATAACAATTTTACGAGACACTGAATTTAGAGGTTTCCATCATCTGTAAGCCACATCATCCAAATTTCAAGCAATAAAGTCTTGAAATATTTCACTCTATGTGTAATGAACCTGTAAATGTAACAAAAACTGACAATATAAACTTAATAACAACTTAAATGATTGTGAAAACGCCGTGACGTTACATTGTAGCTGGACCTAAACGACAGAGTTTACTTCAGTTCAATTACCAGACACGCCCACTTATATGACACGAGCTAGTTGGGTCTCGGATGATAACAAATCCCACCCACTAGTTACGTCACTCACACGTTTTTCTCTCTAAAAATCTTTCTCTTTAAAATCTGTGCTTACATCACAATAAACCAAAGCATTATCACTAGTGTGCATCTCATATACAGTATGAGATAAGGGACTGTCGAGTTACGCATGATGATGCGATAACAGCTTTACTCACCGAGTACAGTTATGACGTACATCCAGATGTCGTTGCGCGTGCCACAGTGAACGTAAACTTTGTATCGCCCCGTTTGGTTGCGGGTGGCGTTCACGAGGACAATAGTAACGTTCTGTGCGTCGAAACGAATCAAAACAGGTCCCGAGCATTCATTCGTGCAGTTGTTACTGTAACAGGACATCTGCGCGATCAGATCTTCCGATGACCCGTGCAGTCGGCTGGTCAGAATCTGGGGGTCTTCCTCCGACAGAACGGTCGTAGTGAAGACGGTGAGGTCTCGTCCTTCGACCACTGATAACTCGACCTCGGCAGCCCCTTCAGAGACACTTCCATTGTAAACGTGTTCAGAGAATCTCTGCGCTGAGAGTGAGTGTGCAAGCGAGCGTGACTTACCGGCGAAGCCCGTTAAGAGCAGAAAAGAAAAGATTGTCTTAAAGTCAAACATTGTGATTTGTTTGGTGGTCTTAATGTTTCCACTTGATGCGGCGATAAATGCACGATGGGGTTTTGAAGTGGAGGTGAATTCCCACGATAGCAAAGGAATCTGATTCGTCGAAAGAAAGAGTCTCTTGCACGTCTGATGCAAGTGTTGGGAAATCTCGAACCTGCCGGTTCCTGACGTCATGCACCCGTCCGGATATCCTACCCGGCATGCCCATATCAATGTAACCACCGGCTTCCCTTTAAAGTATTAAATGTGACATGAACTGTAGCATAAAAGTTGCGCTTAAACCACTCGTTTTATTGGAAAGCGTCGAAGGAAACTCGTGACTATAATGTCTCAGATGAATTACAATATCATGGATTTGTTTTGTAAATGGTTAAATCTAGATATGCGATGAACATGTAGTGTAATGCATTTGGGAAAATGCAAATAGGCATACATGTAATTGCGAGTGTTAAATTTCAGGTTCCTTTCGAACACTAAATCTCATTAACACTTTCTGTGTTTTGGATCACCATTTAAATCTCAAATCATAGATAGGTTGGATGTTGTGAGAGAATCCTTCTGCAGATCTGGAAGCACAAAAACAAGACACAGAGAGGCATCAAGCTTTTGAACTCATTTCAGGGAAGACACGTCTTTATATAGTGTACAATAAGACCCCTGTTAAACCAAATAAGGTATTGAAAACAGCCTGTCAAACAAAGAATGTTTAGTTTAAAGTAAATATTCTTTCTCCAAATTTAAACAGCTATTACAGTAGGTAGATTTATGTTTGTTTGCTTTGTAAATATCAGCGTGATTTACCTGAACCACGATGTCATGTAACCATTTTACAACATTCAACCATACAACCCATCTGCATCAATCTCCTCTCAGACTGTACAGTTTGTTTTCACTGCTGAACTGATCCACGAAAATCAATATTTGTGTTCTTCTTGTTTTCTCAATTCTCAACTCGTTTTGGTTTACATCTCAGATTTATTTTCATTGGAATGCGTTCATTCCTTATAAAGTCTGGCCTTATAGATGGATTCTGCATATCAATCTGGAATGTAAAAGTATTTTTATACAACACTTACTTTAAAATGCGATAAAGGGAGGGTTTTAGACAGTGACAAAGTCATATAAAGTCAAGAAACTGATGATTTGGAGCAGATAGGAAGTGTAAAGGAGGAGATAAACCACAAAATGACTGGCAATGATGACACTGATTTAACTGGAAAGGAACATCAAGTCAGGAGACACATTTCTCCTTCACAGTTCCTTCCTGGTGAAACAATTTTCCTAACTCGATCCGGTCCACCACATCTCTCACAACCTTCAAAAAACTACTTAAAACACACCACTTCTGTGAATACTTGACAGACAAATGAAAACTAAAGTACACTAACCCTCTCTCTCTCTCAACAGGTAGTGGTCTAGCTTTTGTTGAAACTAGTAACTTTGTATTAGCACCTATTGTACTATTGCTCTTTTATGACATATTGCTTATTGCTCCCTCAATTCTTTACAAGTCGCTTTGGATAAAAGCGTCTGCTAAATGACTAAATGTAATCTCAAAGACAAATATACTTCATCAGTATCCCAGGGAAATGTACGCTCATTATGTTGACAGATGATTATTAAAACATTGCTAATATAAATAACCTGCAAATGCTGGGTTTAATAATCTCTAATAGTTCCACATGGCCCTCGTGAGCACTGTATTATCATTGTCCTTGTCTTTGAACCTGTCATATACGCACCAATCTCCAGGTGCATATTAATCTGAAATGGAAAATTATTTTTAAGTATTTTAACACGTACACAAAATTACACTTCACCTTTTAAAATGTGACAGTCATATAAAGTCAATAAACAGATGATTTAGAGCAGATAGGAAGTGTAAATGAGATAAACCACAAAATGACTGGCAATGATGACACGGATTTAACTGGAAGGCACATCATCAAGTCAGGAGACAAACTCAAGACAAATATACTTCATCAGTATCCCAGGGACATTTACAATCATATAGGTATGACGATTAAAAACATTGCTAATAGAACCTGCAAATGTTGGGTTTAATAATCTCCCATAGTTCCACATGGCCCTCATGAGCACTGTATTATTATTGTCCTCGTCTTTGACGGCTCTCATTTATATGCACCAATCTCCAGGTGGGATCTTTTTCTCGATGTCTGAAATCTCTTTGTGACTGTATCCGCATCTGTTCTCAAATTCCCTGATGTCCCGTTAATTTACTTTATTACAAAACAAAAGTTCACAAACTCTTTACTAATGCAATACACACACACAACCGTGCAAATGTATAGGGTCAGTTGACTAAATTATCTGAAAAAATGTTTGATTTGAAGGCTTACTCATTTCAAGACAAAGAGATTTTACTTAAACCTTTTGTTTTGGAATGTTTAATTCAATTTTATTCATATAGCGCTTTTCACAGTGTGCATTGTTCCAAAGCAGATAGAAAATAAGAAAAACATTAAAATGTAAAAACAGCACAGGGTGATTACAGAACAACAAAACCATTTTAGTTAATAATATCTTATAAATGCGGTCTGCCGGGGGATTAGTAAGTGAACGCTTGGCTGAAAAAATATGTCTGTAATCTAGATTTAAATTTGGAGCGTGTGTCTGATACTCGAATAGTGTCGGGAAGGCTATTCCAGAGTTCAGGTGCTACGGATGAGAAAGCTCGACCCCAGACCAAAACATTCTGTCCCATAGCTGTTGTACAAAACAAACTGCCTTGAACATCTAAAGAACAAGCTTAAAGTGATAAAGTGACTCACTAGAAAAGTTACAGGAAATGAGAGCAGAAAAAATAGGAACACACAGAAATGAATAAACACACGAAAATAAATATGAACAAAGAAATAAATACAGAATTCACAAAAAAATGAAAATACAATTTAAATTAAATAAAGGCAGTAGGAACGTAAATTTATTTTTAACCGTCTCAAATTATTTTAAGAACATGGTTATTTTGACAGTGATTGTACAATACTAGCTTTAAGTATGAAGGTGCTACAAAAGGTTCCTCACTTCAATGCCACAGAAGAAGCATTTTTGGTTTCCTAAAGAACCAAGGCTCTGATTTATTACTTCTTGATTACCTCAAGTACCTTTTTCCACTACCAAGAACATTCTGTGAAACAGGGGTTCTTCGGATGTTAAAGGTTCTTTATGGAATCATTCAGCCAAAGCGGAACCTCCGCTTTTTTTTAAGTGCATGAGGAAATAATAATAGCTTTAAAAAGGATAGATCATTGATAGACACAGTGTCCAGAACTTTGCATTTACATTTAGAATATAAGCATGTGATACGTTCCCTAAACAACTTTTAATGTCACATGCTGAAGGACATTTTGTGCTGGCAATATATAAAAAAAACTACAAGAACAGCACCTCAGGTAAATCAAGGGATCTTTGAAAAAGGTCTTGATGTTGGACCATATGCACAGTTAGTCTTTCAAAATGTGAAACTTGTCCAGGTTAATAACAACAGTAATGCTACCTATTTGAAATTTGTATCATGAAACCGATAATAATTTCGTCCCTCAATGGGTTCTATTTAGTTTTTTTGTCATGTCAGGCAAACGTACTTGCTGTGGGTTGTGGTCCTGATGCTGTCCAGCTTTTTTTCATCCTTGACCTGCATACAAGACAAAAACAACAAACTAACTAGAAGATTTTTGCAAATCATGCCAGATTATAAGACATGTGTAGTTCCACACCTGAGTGGTCCCGCTGTCTCATCATCATTTCATTTTCTGGTAGAGGAGTCTGTGCATTCTCAGTCCCCTGTGAATGAATACACTGTGCAATTAATCGGTATCGTAAATTTCTGACTTCCAAACTAAATAATCGAGGTAAAAGGATCCTCTCTTTCCTTGTTTTATAAATCCACAGTGCATCCCTTTCCTTCAGTCAGCTGTGCTATTTCTTTACAATTATTTTTCAGTTGAATTCACAGTTTAAAACTAAAAGCCAAGGTTTTTTCTCTGTCATTAAAGTTAATGACTATTAGTATTAAATAATCTGTTATCCCTATCGGCCGAAATAATTGTGATTATGATTTTTGTGATAATCGAGCAGTCCTACAATATCTACAAAAAAAGACTTATTACAGTACAAAACATCATACCAGGGCAAAGACATAGTGACATCAATGGAATTTGTTAAAATCTACAAAAACATAGTGGGTGATAATACTTGGCCTTCTGCATATTATAAAGAATATGACACCAATGATGAACACCAAGATGAACACTATAGTTGCACCTATGCCCAGTGTAAATGCATCCCTGTTAATGGAAGAGGAAGGAGGTTCTGGGGGCGGCTCTGTAAATGATCAAAAGAAACAGAACTATGCATAATTCACACCACTACAAAAATAAAAGTACTGAACTAAGAACAATAACACAAACAAAAGTAATGACTAAGAACAATAACAGGGCTGGTTTCCAAACATTACTCCCATATGTCTGAGATGTTGTGATAATGTTTTTGTAGTATGGCACCTACCATATACAGTAACATTAAAAAACTTGTCTTTGGGATGTTTGCTGCTTAGGTCTCTGACTTTCTAGAGTCCCGTCTGACTGCGGGTGATGTTCAGCAGGATGAGCGTCACATTCTCCTCATTGAATTCCAGCAAAACTCCAGATGTCCAGTAATTGGGTAAACACTTCAGAAAATGGCATGTTAACTGTGCAAGTGGGACCTCTGAAGTGCCATTAAGAGTAAACAATAATTGAGGGTCTGTATCCAGATTAGGGAGTTTAGTCGAGATGGTGAAATTGTTACCCGCTTTCACCTCTTGTGACACAATGTCATTGTCAACATCAGCCCCTAAGTGTCATAGAAGAAAAACAAAACAAGATATTTCTTTGTGAGTATGCAAAGATACTTTGAGGGAAATAATGATTTGATCCGCTACTGATTTTGTAAGTTTGCCTGCTTGCAAAGATATGAAGGGTCTATCATTTTTATGGTAGCTTTGTTTTGACTGATAGAGACAGAATATTAAAAACAATCAGGGGATATTTTTTTATAAATTGATTTGCATTTCAGTCAGTGAAATAAGTATTTAATCCCGGAGGAAAACATAACTTTGTGGAGAAACCCTTGTTGGTGAGTACACAGGTCAGACATTTCTGATAGTTGGTCACCAGGTTTGCACATATGTCAGGATACATTTGAGTCGTCCTCTGTGAATATTTTATGGTACACCTGCCCATCCCTCAGCCCCTCAATGCGGTGAAGTCGTCATGTACCCGTAGCAGAGAAAAAGCCCTAAAGCTTAATGTTGTTCTTCTCTTTAGGGATGGTGTTATTGGGGTCATAATCAGTATTTCTCCCCCTCCAAAAACAGGAGTCAATTTTCTTCCCGTTTGACCACAGCATTTTCTCCAAAGCCTTTTCTGAATCATGTTGGGCCATTATTTCCAAATAATAATGAATTTATTATTTGGAAAATCGCACCAACAGTTGTTTCCCTCTAACCAAGCTGTTCAAGGTGTTTGCAGGTCTGCAATCTTGTCTCTGACATCCTTAGAAAAGTATTTGGTCTAGGACCATGGTGGTGGAGAGGTTGAAATGTAAGATACAGATTGTGTTGGCAGACATCTTTTAAATACCTAACAAGCTGATTTAGGAGTACTTTCTTAAAGTGACAGGAGTAATCTGTGATCCAAACAGGCACGTAACCAATCTGTGGAGACAGAATTCTTGCTGGTTGGTAGGGGATCACACACTTATTTCACAGACTTGAAATGCAAATCAATTTATAACCTTTGCATGAATTGATATTTGGTTTCTATCAGTTAAAATAAACCTACCTTAAAAATGATAGAACCTTCATTTTTTTGTAGGCATGCAAACTTACAAAATCGACAGGGGATCAAATAATTATTTTCCCCACTGTTAATAAATATGTACGTGTTTAAGTATTTACTATGCATAAAGCAAACCAAGCAGAATTTCTACAAAACAAAACTTAAATTGTTGTTGATAACTAAATAACAAAATGTCGACAATAATACATCCAAAACCTCTTGTTGTATAGATGTTAAATGAAAAATGTGTGGCACTAATATAATCATCACTCCGGGACTTCGCAATTGACTCCTGCATAAAACCTGGGGTGTGTTCCAGAATGCATGGTTAACTTCCCGTCAGCTAAACCCGGAACTCTGGGTTGAACCCAAATCTTGCCAACTCTGTTCAATGTCTGTTCCTTAACGTTTCTGACTGTGCAACATTATAAATCAGGGTTTTTTGCTCAACATTAAAGAACATCAATATTGTGTCATTAATTTCATACGTTTATAAAACTATAAACGCTATGAAATATTAATACTATAGATACGTTTTTTTCCAAGATATTTAAATGAAATATTCATCATGACTATCTCTGTTGGATTTGTTATTTTACCATGAGTATGGTTTTCTACTTGTGTATTTTACATGTATTTAATTACATTGCTAATTGTGTAGGCTGTATATCGAACCGCTATTTTGTTCCTCAAGAAACTTTTATTTGGTTTTGCGAAAACTGACTTTGCAATGTATCATCTTTTCTTTGCTGATGTAGTCATTAATGGAGACTCCGTTAATTGTAGAAACGGCATAATCTTTAAAAAAATCCTGTTTAACAGATCAGAACACATTAACCATGAAAATTAATTTGCATTAGAGGATGAAGCTCTGCTGTGACGGGTAGAGAATAAAACGTTAAGCCCATCCTGAGTTACACGTCCAATATTTCATGTAATATATCCCTTTTAAATGAATGTAGTTCAAATATTTCAGTTTTCTGGAGTAAAACACCATGGCTTTGCAAATGTTAAAAGAGGTAGAAAAGACCTATCCTGAAAGGCAAATTGTAATTTGGAGAAAGGCCTTTCAATACTAACCTGTAGGAGGAGGAGGAGGATCAGAAAGACATTTCTAAGAAATACAGTCAGTATAAATAAACTTGAATCTAAATCTTTTGAAGTATTTTATTATGTAAATAGTTTTTAAGTTATAATAAGAATTTAAATATGCGATTGTGAACACCTAATAAAGTCTTGGAAACCTGCCAGCCTGGGTTTTAAACTTGCAACCTTCGAGTTTTAAGTCTGGCACAACTATCCTTGACCCAACGCATCCAATAATGCCCAATAAAAGGACAAAAGTAATTACATGCAATTGTTCTGCAGTTAAAATAAGTGTATTCCTATACCTCGCGTATTCTTAATAGTTTTCTTATGTGTGTGTTTACTTGGTTACGTTTACCTTCTTAAATGTATTCATTCAAACTCGCTTTCGAAGCGGAAATTTAAACTTACCGGAGTAAAAGTGCAAAAGAACGGCCAACAGGGTCAACCGATACATCTTGGTCATAGTTTGGTCGCTCCATGATGTTTCATCGTTGTTGTTTATTTATTTGTAAAGTTTTACCAAGAACATAAGTTCACGTGCTTCAAATATGGGCTGTCTTCTTCTCTTCACAAGCATTTGGCATAGAACTTTACTTAACTTTTACCGCCACCTACTGGTTAGGGTCAGAATCTTTTTATTTCTTCGCTTCTACTTCCCAAATTATTTGATATAACCACGTGTTCTGCAAATATCGCAATAAACCTGAAACTCTTAATTAATTTTCCCAAAATAAAACATATCTCTAATGTCTGTAAGGTCAGCAATCACATTTCTCTTTTCATTATAATACCTTGGACATCTCAATATAACATATTCTACATTTTCTTCATGATTACAGTTTTCACATTTCCCGTTTCATGCCGTTCTTTTGATTTATTACCATTAAGAGCAGAACACCTGAGGGAGAGATGAAGGGTCCTGGTGGTATTGATGTAAATGGCCGTGTGCGCTCAGGAAAAGACCTCAGTGGGGTCGCTGTGTTTAGCTCGAGGGTCTGTCCGGCAACATGGATGGATGGATGGGAGGATGGATGGAAGGATGGAAGGATGAATGGATTTATGGGAGGATGGATGGATGGGAGAATGGAAGGATGGATTGATGGGAGGATGGAAGATGAATGGATGGATTGGAGGATGGATGGGAGGATGGAAGATGAATGGATGGATTGGAGGATGGATGGATGGGAGGATGGACGGATGAATGGATGGATGGATGGATGGATGGATGGGAGAATGGAAGGATGGATGGAAGATGAATGGATGGATTGGAGGATGGATGGATGGATGGAAGGATGGATGGATGGATGGATGGAAGGATGGATGGATAGAAGATGAATGGATTGATTGGAGGATGGATGGATGGGAGGACGGTGAAAGGATGGATGGATGGATGGATGGATGGATGGATGGATGGATGGATGGATGGATGGATGGATGGGATGAAAGGATGGATGGATGGATGGATGGATGGGAGAATGGAAGGATGGATGGATGGATGGATGGAAGATGAATGGATGGATTGGAGGATGGATGGAAGGATGGAAGGAAGGAAGGAAGGAAGGAAGGAAGGAAGGATGGATGGATGGAAGGATGGATGGGAGGATGGATGGATGGATGGATGGATGGATGGATGGGAAAATGGAAGGATGGAAGGATGGATGGATGGATGGATGGATGGATGGGGAGGATGGACGATGAATGGATGGACTGGAGGAGGGATGGGAGGATGGGAGGATGGAAGGATGGATGGATGCGCAAGTTCATTTTAACATCTATGGATTTACCCGGACTGTGACTGAACTCTGCTTTGAGTTTTGTGCTCATTTGTGGAGATTAATTATAGGATAATGCTTTGTGCATTTGTAGTCAGTACAGGACGGAAATGCGTTTTCAGATTATAAAGGCACACCAATATTAAAAAGAGAAAATCCTACATTGATAAACTTTTTTTTATCAATGTACATTTACATTTATGCATTTGGCAGACGCTTTTATCCAAAGCGACTTACAGTGCAATGCATTATCGAATACATTTTGTTTTTAAGTATCTGCAATCCCCTGGAATCGAACCCTCGACCTTGGCGTTGTTAACACCATGCCACCTTCTGCACACACATCAGATTAAAGGATTATTTTATTCTCCAAATTATCCCAAACTATATAATTTTATAGCGCTTTTTACAACGTTTTGTTCTTCCAATGTAGCTTTACAGGAAGACAAAATGAACACAGAAGTTAGTTTAGTAATAGAGCAAAAGAACGGCCAACAGGGTCAACCGATACATCTTGGTCATAGTTTGGTCGCTCCATGATGTTTCATCGTTGTTGTTTATTTATTTGTAAAGTTTTACCAAGAACATAAGTTCACGTGCTTCAAATATGGGCTGTCTTCTTCTCTTCACAAGCATTTGGCATAGAACTTTACTTAACTTTTACCGCCACCTACTGGTTAGGGTCAGAATCTTTTTATTTCTTCGCTTCTACTTCCCAAATTATTTGATATAACCACGTGTTCTGCAAATATCGCAATAAACCTGAAACTCTTAATTAATTTTCCCAAAATAAAACATATCTCTAATGTCTGTAAGGTCAGCAATCACATTTCTCTTTTCATTATAATACCTTGGACATCTCAATATAACATATTCTACATTTTCTTCATGATTACAGTTTTCACATTTCCCGTTTCATGCCGTTCTTTTGATTTATTACCATTAAGAGCAGAACACCTGAGGGAGAGATGAAGGGTCCTGGTGGTATTGATGTAAATGGCCGTGTGCGCTCAGGAAAAGACCTCAGTGGGGTCGCTGTGTTTAGCTCGAGGGTCTGTCCGGCAACATGGATGGATGGATGGGAGGATGGATGGAAGGATGGAAGGATGAATGGATTTATGGGAGGATGGATGGATGGGAGAATGGAAGGATGGATTGATGGGAGGATGGAAGATGAATGGATGGATTGGAGGATGGATGGGAGGATGGAAGATGAATGGATGGATTGGAGGATGGATGGATGGGAGGATGGACGGATGAATGGATGGATGGATGGATGGATGGATGGATGGATGGGAGAATGGAAGGATGGATGGAAGATGAATGGATGGATTGGATGGATGGATGGATGGATGGATGGATGGATGGATGGAAGGATGGATGGATGGATGGATGGAAGGATGGATGGATAGAAGATGAATGGATTGATTGGAGGATGGATGGATGGGAGGACGGTGAAAGGATGGATGGATGGATGGATGGATGGATGGATGGATGGATGGATGGATGGATGGATGGATGAAAGGATGGATGGATGGATGGATGGATGGGAATGGAATGGATGGATGGATGGATGGATGGAAGATGAATGGATGGATTGGAGGATGGATGGAAGGATGGAAGGAAGGAAGGAAGGAAGGAAGGAAGGAAGGAAGGAAGGATGGATGGATGGATGGAAGGATGGATGGGAGGATGGATGGATGGATGGATGGATGGGAAAATGGAAGGATGGAAGGATGGATGGATGGATGGATGGATGGATGGATGGATGGATGGATGGGAGGATGGACGATGAATGGATGGACTGGAGGAGGGATGGGAGGATGGGAGGATGGAAGGATGGATGGATGCGCAAGTTCATTTTAACATCTATGGATTTACCCGGACTGTGACTGAACTCTGCTTTGAGTTTTGTGCTCATTTGTGGAGATTAATTATAGGATAATGCTTTGTGCATTTGTAGTCAGTACAGGACGGAAATGCGTTTTCAGATTATAAAGGCACACCAATATTAAAAAGAGAAAATCCTACATTGATAAACTTTTTTTTATCAATGTACATTTACATTTATGCATTTGGCAGACGCTTTTATCCAAAGCGACTTACAGTGCAATGCATTATCGAATACATTTTGTTTTTAAGTATCTGCAATCCCCTGGAATCGAACCCTCGACCTTGGCGTTGTTAACACCATGCCACCTTCTGCACACACATCAGATTAAAGGATTATTTTATTCTCCAAATTATCCCAAACTATATAATTTTATAGCGCTTTTTACAACGTTTTGTTCTTCCAATGTAGCTTTACAGGAAGACAAAATGAACACAGAAGTTAGTTTAGTAATAGAGCAAAAGAACGGCCAACAGGGTCAACCGATACATCTTGGTCATAGTTTGGTCGCTCCATGATGTTTCATCGTTGTTGTTTATTTATTTGTAAAGTTTTACCAAGAACATAAGTTCACGTGCTTCAAATATGGGCTGTCTTCTTCTCTTCACAAGCATTTGGCATAGAACTTTACTTAACTTTTACCGCCACCTACTGGTTAGGGTCAGAATCTTTTTATTTCTTCGCTTCTACTTCCCAAATTATTTGATATAACCACGTGTTCTGCAAATATCGCAATAAACCTGAAACTCTTAATTAATTTTCCCAAAATAAAACATATCTCTAATGTCTGTAAGGTCAGCAATCACATTTCTCTTTTCATTATAATACCTTGGACATCTCAATATAACATATTCTACATTTTCTTCATGATTACAGTTTTCACATTTCCCGTTTCATGCCGTTCTTTTGATTTATTACCATTAAGAGCAGAACACCTGAGGGAGAGATGAAGGGTCCTGGTGGTATTGATGTAAATGGCCGTGTGCGCTCAGGAAAAGACCTCAGTGGGGTCGCTGTGTTTAGCTCGAGGGTCTGTCCGGCAACATGGATGGATGGATGGGAGGATGGATGGAAGGATGGAAGGATGAATGGATTTATGGGAGGATGGATGGATGGGAGAATGGAAGGATGGATTGATGGGAGGATGGAAGATGAATGGATGGATTGGAGGATGGATGGGAGGATGGAAGATGAATGGATGGATTGGAGGATGGATGGATGGGAGGATGGACGGATGAATGGATGGATGGATGGATGGATGGATGGATGGATGGATGGATGGATGGGAGAATGGAAGGATGGATGGAAGATGAATGGATGGATGGTGGATGGATGGATGGATGGATGGGAGAATGGAAGGATGGATGGAAGAAAAAGAAAAAAAAAAAAAAAAAGAGGGGAAGAGGGAGGGGAGGGGGGGGGAAAAGAAGGATGGAAGGATGGATGGAAGATGAATGGATGGATTGGAGGATGGATGGATGGAGTGGATGGATGGATGGATGGATGGATGGATGGAAGGATGGATGGATAGAAGATGAATGGATTGATTGGAGGATGGATGGATGGGAGGACGGTGAAAGGATGGATGGATGGATGGATGGATGGATGGATGGATGGATGAAAGGATGGATGGATGGATGGATGGATGGGAGAATGGAAGGATGGATGGATGGATGGAAGATGAATGGATGGATTGGAGGATGGATGGAAGGATGGAAGGAAGGAAGGAAGGAAGGAAGGAAGGAAGGATGGATGGATGGATGGAAGGATGGATGGGAGGATGGATGGATGGATGGATGGATGGGAAAATGGAAGGATGGAAGGATGGATGGATGGATGGATGGATGGATGGGAGGATGGACGATGAATGGATGGACTGGAGGAGGGATGGGAGGATGGGAGGATGGAAGGATGGATGGATGCGCAAGTTCATTTTAACATCTATGGATTTACCCGGACTGTGACTGAACTCTGCTTTGAGTTTTGTGCTCATTTGTGGAGATTAATTATAGGATAATGCTTTGTGCATTTGTAGTCAGTACAGGACGGAAATGCGTTTTCAGATTATAAAGGCACACCAATATTAAAAAGAGAAAATCCTACATTGATAAACTTTTTTTTATCAATGTACATTTACATTTATGCATTTGGCAGACGCTTTTATCCAAAGCGACTTACAGTGCAATGCATTATCGAATACATTTTGTTTTTAAGTATCTGCAATCCCCTGGAATCGAACCCTCGACCTTGGCGTTGTTAACACCATGCCACCTTCTGCACACACATCAGATTAAAGGATTATTTTATTCTCCAAATTATCCCAAACTATATAATTTTATAGCGCTTTTTACAACGTTTTGTTCTTCCAATGTAGCTTTACAGGAAGACAAAATGAACACAGAAGTTAGTTTAGTAATAGATAACGTCCAGGCCTTGAGTTGGGATGATCAGTCAAATCCACAGCCTCTCGCAAGAGGGTGGCACGTGACTATCAGTTGGAGCTGGTGTAGAATAGCCTACAAAAAGAAATTCTCATCATTTACTCACCCTGATTCTACACGGCTATACGTGACATTCTTCCATTTCATTCATGGAGGCTGCTGTGTTATAATACGGGTTTGATTATTTAAAATTGCCCATAAAAATATAGCGAAACATGACGTTGTGCATCTACACCGGAAGGGACACGATATAAGACATACGAAGCTCAATGAAACCCATTAGAATTTAAAATGTCGCGTCCGGTGTATGACCTCACTGTGCATGTTCAAAAAAACAATTAGCATACTTACAAATGAACAGAAGGAAGCAATGCACAATTCTTATCCATTTTAATCACAAATAATAACGTTACATTTAAATAATTAGAGTCATAAACATGCCTTTTGTGTGAAAGTCGTTAAAGTATTAAAAAATAGGGCTTTTAAAGTCTGTATTTGTGTCCTATAGGACCAGCGCCTGTAATCATAGCTTGGGGTAAATGCAAATCAAGTTTAAGTTCTTCATTTGCCAATCCCAGAACTAAGGTTTCTCTTTCTCTTTAACAGGTGCACATCCCTTGGATGAAGACGAAATGGCATCGAGTTCAGGTAAGAATTAAAAAATTCCAATTCCTAACCCCATCAAGCTTTACTTCAACATTAATAAAATGTAAAGTTTACACTGCATAGACACTTTATCGGGTTGAGTTTATTTCTTTATCTGCGTTCAACAATACATTTTTCTTGCTGCCTTATCACGCAACCATAACACTGCAAGTGTATGTTTAGTACAATGTTTTAGTCATCACTGCAGTTTAAAAGACTTCACTGGCATTATTTCAGAATGTCATCAGCAGCAAAATCAACCATGATGTGATAAATATTAAGAATCTTTCAAAGCGTGAATATTTATAATGTTATTCACATATACAGCACACTTTAAAGAAAGAATAATCCAAATCCTTATGTGATCACAAACCGAATATGTTTCGGTTATAAATAATATATGTACAAATATTAGCCTACTTGTACATGTTTCTTAACCAAAGCATTAACCAAATCAGTGTGAAACTGAAAGAAAATATTTTCAAAACATATAACATTCATATTTTATAGAATATATAAAATATAACTGAAACATTAGCAGGCATTAGTAAATGAAGACACCGTAGCTAACAACTGAAATGTAAACGCTACAAATAAAATCATAATAAAGCCATAATAAATGTATTGTGGAGACATAACCTGGCATATTTAACCATTAAGTAAATAAAAATGATGCCATTGTTTATTTAAAATGTGTCCTTCGGGCACAGGTCTTTTTTCATGTCTCTGTACATCTTTTAATGAGGGTTTGTCCATTGACAGTCACTATGTTAACATCAAATACAGCATCTTACTCTTTTTTCCTCACAACAAGATCACAATCAAATCAGTTTTGCATTTATTTCTCCGCTGGTACGTCGCCAGTCTCCACCCAATCAAATGATGTACAATTCTGTTCAACATACATTTAACCAATCACTGACCACAATTAACTTTGTTCACAATTATTTATTACTAACCATATTACTTTGAAAAAGTATTCATTTAATATTGCTGAGTGTAGCTTTGTATATGTGTTTCTTGCTGACTCGCAAGACGAAACCCTCCCTTATTTGTAAGTCACTTTGAATAAGGGCGTCTAGTAAACATGAAAACACAAATATGTTCAGATCGATTTCCTTTCGCTGGGAAGGTTAAGCCAACTCCCTAGATTTAAGCCTCCCTCTCAGCTAAATGACAAATCTTATAAAATAGTATTATAAAGTGTTACTAATGTATGGAAAATGTGTTTAAATTATGTAATGGAACCTTTCACAAACGTTATGGTTGTTTCTCAGTGACAGAAAGAGCAAATGCTAATGCTTTGCCATCACTGAATGTGGTTCTGTGTGGAAGTGACGGCACATTAAAAGCCTCTATATCAGACCTGATCCTGAATCAGAATGAGATCAGATCAAAGACAGAATATCAGGACATCAGAAGCTCAGAGTATGTGAGGTTAGAAGCGTATGGTCATGTCATCACGCTGGTGGATCTTCCAGCTCTGTTTAACCCTCGACTCTCAGAAGAGGAAGTGATGCGTCAGGCTCTCCGCTGTGTGTCTCTCTGTCATCCTGGAGTTCATGTGTTTCTCTTCATTATCGCTGATGGTCCACTGACTGATGAAGACAAAGCAGAAACAGAGCAGATCCAGAGAATATTCACCTCAAGGATCAACAATCAAACTATGGTCCTTATTCATGAATCGGAGAACAGCACAGGAGAACTGAATGATGAAATTAAATCTGTCATTGAGAGTTTTGGAGGAAGACATCAGGTTCTGGATCTTACCACACAAGTTTCCATGTTGATGGAGAAACTGATGCGGATGATGGAAGAAAACAGCAGAAGTTATTACTGCACAGAAACATTTTGGGATACACAGCTGGAGAAACTTCTGAAACTCGAAGAGATGAATAAGAAACAGATGCAAACACAAGGTACAGGTAATATTAAAATATGTAAAACAGCCACTTTATATAATAGGATACATGCAGTATTTAATTGTACATTATACAGTGTCACAGTTATGTGTTTTATTACATAACGTCAGGTAAAGTATGAAATAATATGAATCGGATCATCCAAATAAATAATGATAATGCACCGAATGCGTTTCAGCAATGTCAGCACCTTTCACACACGACAGTCTACCATGAGCTACTAAAAATCCAAATATGATCTATATTCGTATAGCAAAATAATGTTAACCACAAATTCACCATTGTCTTACTACAGAAACCATTATCTAACCAAGATGTTAGCTAAACTTTAGTTATACAAATAGTAATCATAAAATACTATAATAAACAAAACAAATGCATATTTAAATTTTTCATGAGTTACTGGAAGGATCATTCACAAATATCACTTATCACATTTACAGATGAAAGAGAAGGTTCAGATGATGTGAGGATTGTCCTGCTGGGAAAAACTGGAGTTGGGAAGAGTGCAACGGCAAATACCATCTTAGGAAGAGAAGCTTTTATAACAGACATATCTCATGAGTCAGTTACTAAAGAGTGTCAACGAGAGACAGCTAGGGTCAAAAGGCAAAACATCACTGTGATCGACACTCCAGGACTGTTTGATACTGAACTGAGTCATGAAGAGATCCAGACAGGCTTAAATCTAGGGAGTTGGCTTAACCTTCCCAGCGAAAGGATA
The DNA here is from genome assembly GCA_037178815.1 of Barbatula barbatula. NCBI lineage: Eukaryota > Metazoa > Chordata > Actinopteri > Cypriniformes > Nemacheilidae > Barbatula > Barbatula barbatula. Next base: position 1,492,427 of record CM074092.1, on the reverse strand, counting down.
TCGATCTGAACATACATTGATATTGATCAATGTAACGATTTGATCAAATCGTTACATCGATCAATATCAATGTAACGCATCAAACCAATAACCCAAACCCGCAAGGATGCACATTGGTTTAAAGTGAAAACAGTGAGTGTAGTTTTACAGAGAGACGCTGAGCCTAGCAATCCATTACCAATGCAAAGCGATTTACTCAATTACCCATCCAGCACCGCAATCAGGAAGTAACTCGTGTGAGAGTGAAACATTTGCTGGAAATATAGTCATGGCCATCGAGCCGATAGCATTAACGTCAGACTGCAAACAAGGTTTTATCAGCATGACTAAAGTAACAGTTAACAAGCATACAAACCGCACACATGCATTGCAGAAAACAGCAGTAGCGCAACAGACAACCAAACTTAAACCGCAACTCCATGTGAAGAAACAGCAGCTTACCGGTGGCGCATCTCTCCTGACGAGACAACCGGTCAATATTAGTACTCGCTCCCGTTTATAGCCCGTGCTCATTTATTCCTGGTGAATGATTTGAACACATCGTTCTGGGATTTTACTGGTCCACGTTGCAACTCCTGACTGGCCTGTGCTTATCAGGTAAGTGAACCCCCCACCTTTTTACCTGCGTTCATTGCTATTGAACACCAGTGACGTAGTGAGTGCTACACAGACGATTCCTTAGAATCCCGACGATTCCCCGACGACGTCCGCCTCAGGAAGAGGCGGACTTCGATTTGTCAACCATGATTTCGTGTGCCTCCGCCCCTTCCCCAACGCCCGTGGCTGGATACTTGGTTTCTTGGGACCGGCCGCGACTCTAAGCCGTGGTCAGCCCCGGTGACATTTTTCCCGGAAGTGCATGAGGAGCTTAGTCGGACCTGGAATGCCCCCTTCTCGGTGCGTCCACATCAGACTAGCTCGGTCCCCCTTACTTCCGTCGACCAAAGGACATGCTAAGGGCTATGTCGATATGCCCCAGGTGGAACATGCGGTCGCGGTGCACTTGTGCCCGCAGACGGCTGCCACCTGGAGAGATCGACCAAGGCTCCCTTCCAAGGCTTGTAAGTCTTCGGCATCGCTGGTTTTGAAGGCTTACAATGCTGCGGGTCAAGCTGCCTCGGCTCTTCGACGCCTTTCGGTCGAGGCTCCCCAGCAGCCCCGCCCCTCTACGACTCAGACTCCGGCTCCAGCGCACCCTGTCCAGGTGGCCTCCCGGAGGAAAACGTCGAAGAGGAGAGCACAATCCCGTCACCAACCTCCGCGAAAGCAGAAGCGTTCCTGACGGGATGAACCCAGGGAGATTGAGTGCACCGTGCATCTCTGGAGGGTCGGACTGGGACGCTGCCTGCCCCGTCCCAGCAACACCAGCCAGGCCAGGTGCCCATATCCTCACAGAAAGAGATTTCTCTCTCCCTGGCCTGACCTGAACCAGACAGCCCTCTCATCAGTCGACGCCCCGCAGTGTCTGGCGGCTCCAGCCCTGCACAGTTCAGCTCATTTGGGTGCAGTTCGGGCAGACACAGGTGGACCTGTTCGCCTCCCTGGACACCACCCATTGCCCGCTTTGGTACTCCCTGACCGAGGCCCCCCTCGGCACGGATGCCTTGGCGCACAGCTGGCCGCGGGACAAGCGGAAGTACGCCTTCCCCCCCAGTGAGCCTCATTCCACACGTCTTGTGCTAGGTCAGGGAAGAGGAGCATCAAGTGCTACTAGTTGCGCCTTACTGGCCCAACCGGACTTGGTTCTCAGAGCTAATGCTTCTGACGACAACTCCCCCCTGGCCGTTTCCCCTGACGAAGGACCTTCTTTCGCAGGGGAAGGGCGCGTTGTGGCATCTGAGACCAGACCTCTGGAGCCTCCATGTCTGGCTCCTGGACGGGACGAGGAGATCCTGAGTGGTCTACCCCCAGCGGTGGTGGAGACCATCATTCAGGCTCGCATTTAAGTGGCGCTTCTTCTCATCCTGGTGTTCTTTTCGGGGAGAAGACCCACGGAGATGCTCGATCGGGAGCGTGTTGTCCTTCCTGCAAACGAGACTCGAGGACAATCTCTCCCCTTCGACGCTGAAAGTGTATGTAGCTGCCATGGCCGCTCATCACGACACAGTTAGTGGGAAGTCTCTCGGACAACACAACCTGGTCATTAGGTTCCTGAGGGGCACGAGAAGGTTGAATCCACTTCGCCCGCGCTCCGTATCCTCTTGGGACCTCAATGTGGTCCTGGCGGGCCTCCAGAGGCCCCCCTTCGAGCCCCTCAGAGACGCTGCTCTTTCTCATCTCTCGATGAAGACGGCTCTCCTAGTGGCGCTCGCTTCCATCAAGAGGGTAGGGGACCTACAAGCATTCTCTGTGGCCATGGATTGCCTAGAGTTCAGGCCCGGTCAATCTCACGTTATCCTGAGACCCTGGCTACGTGCCCAAAGTTCCCACCAATCCTTTTCGGGACCAGGTGCTGAACCTGCAGGTGCTCCCCTCTTGGGAGGAAGACCCAACCCCTTCCATGTTGTGTCCAGTACGAGGCTGCGCCTCTACTTGAACCGCATGCAGAGCTGCAGGAGCTCTGAGCAGCTCTTTGTCTGTTTTGGAGGTCAGCAAGGTGATGGCTGTCTCCAAACAGAGGTTGGCGCACTGGATCGTGGACACCGTCGCCACGGCTTACCGATCCCAAGATCTCCCGTGCCCGCTCGCAGTGAGGGAGCATTCCACCAGGGGCGTGGCCTCCTCGTGGGCACTGGCTCAGGGCGCCTCTCTGGCAGACATATGTAGAGCTGCGGGTTGGGCTACGCCCAGTACCTTCGCAAGGTTCTACAGCCTCCGCGTGGAACCGGTATCAGCCTGAGTCTCACAGGACACCGCCAGGTAAGGCTGGCAGCCAGTGGGCGTACGCCTGCGAAAGCACCCCCCTCCCGGGTGGGATAGTGCGCTATCTAGCCTCTCCTCTTTCCCCACTTGGGCGAAGAGTAGGCATTCCATCCATCACTAAGCACTCCTTGGTGGCGGGCTGGGCGGAGCAGCCCTGCCTCCTTAGGCCGGTTCGTGAGCTTCCACATGAGATTGTGACACGGCACAGCCGAGGAACCCCAGTCTGTCGACACAACGTCGAGAGACAGACAGAAAGGTAACGTCCTTCATGCCACAATGCTGACTGCCCGCTGCAGCAGTCGAGACATGGTTCTCAGGCTCCTCAGCGCAAAAGGTGAATGAATGCAGCAAATTTCATTCGCCGATTTCCATTGGCCTTTTCAAGTCAGTCAGAGATGATAGGTCCTCAAGTCAAACCCCATTCTGTCGACACAACGTCTCGTTCCCTCCATCAGGGAACAGAGGTTACATACGTAACCGAGACGTTTTTATTGCAGGACCTGACATTTAGCATCTTAGTTTATTTGGATATAAAAGAATATGAATCTGTTTATTTGTTTGTTTACAGAGAGATGAAGTGGAAGCAAAAATTAATGAACAGCTTAAAACACTCTTCACTAGACTACACTTGACAACTGAGAACCAAGACAAAATGAGAAGGGAAGACATTCTTCAAATCAGCAAATCTTCACTTCAGTCTCAGGAGCCACAGAATGAGTCTGAACTGGTGAACTCATTCCTACAAAAACTGTTGAACATGAACTACAGAGCAAGAGACAATCTCATAAAAGACAGAGAAGATGATGCAGAGATTCACAGTGATATTCACCCGATGGATGTTCAGATGGCTGTGTTTCATTGTTCTGATAGTTTCCTAAAGCAGCTGATGGTCACTAAACTCTCTCAGTGTCAGTTTGCTCTTCCTCTGCTTGTTCCTGATCCATTCACACAACACATTGAGTTTCCTCTCTGGACATTCAGACAGATCAACAAGAGCTGGAAGATCAGAAATACTGACCGTAAAATGACCAGTCAAACCCAACCGGTGTGCAAAGCAGAAACTCCAATGGTGTCGTTCTTCAGGTTTGGTTCTGTGTCTTCATCTAAATCTCAGCTGATGAACAGTCTGATCAATGAGAAACACGACACGTTCTTCCACAGAAACTGTTCAGGCAGCAGCAGAAGCAGATTACTGATGGATGGAGTGGTGGAGATCGCCTGGTACTGTCCATCTGGACAAAAAAAAAACACAGATAGATTTACTGAATGTGTTGCGTTTTGTAATCTTCATGGTGATGCAGGAGTCAATGAGACACAATATGAGATTTTAACCAGCATGTCTTCAGTCAATGTCCTTTTCTTACCTGATTTTGGCCAGAAGAACCAGTATAAGGGTTTGGTGAGATCACTCTTCAGATCTCCTCAGCCTCTTATTTGTCTGCTCACAGAGAATGAGTGTGATCAAACTCAACTGGCAGATGGAAAATTCATGATTGGTCTTTTGAACAAAAATCATTCAGATCTATCTAAACAGATAAGAGACGCTATCAGAGTCAGTCTGAAAGAGCACAAGAGGACATTTAAACTGGAAGATGTGGCCAAACACACAGGAATTGAAGTAGATGAGAAGAATCCAGAGTGTCAGAGAGGAAGAGAAGCAGCACTTCAGATCATGAGATTACTGGATGGAGAAGATCCATCAACAGTGAAAGAAACAAACCTGCCGTGTCACGGAAAACTCTGGCATGACTGGTGTAAACTCAACAAAGAGCTCCATCATTTAGGAGGAGAAAATATAGAAGAAGAGAAAAGTACCAAACTAAAGCTGATGAGAGAAACAAGAGAGAAACAACTAGCACAAAGATTTTCTGAGTTTATGAGGCATTTTTTTGAAGAATTGCGATCACTGAAAATCCCTTATGAGAATTTTTTTTTTTTTTAAATGGATGATAAACCTGTTGGATGATTTCACGTCACATAAGCTTTGTGAACTTCATAAGGAATATGATGTGAAGTGGAGTGAAGTTGAAGCTTTAAAAAAGATGCCTGATAAACTAGAGCAACTGAAGACTGAAGAAACAAACCTTAAGAAAACATCAGAACAAATCAACAGAACAACATTTGGACTGGAACACATTATGAGAGAGGTCGGTCAGATCTATGAATCATGTTCATCTGTAAACAAGAACACAGATTTCTCTTTTCTAGCGAGTCTTGCAGCAGAGATGATGATGTCTGGATTTCCACTGGAGCTGATGGACGGAGACGCTGCTCATGTTCCTCTGATGTGGGTTTCTGCTGTTCTAGATAAACTCATAAAGAATCTGGGAGATCAGAGAGTTTTTGTTCTGTCAGTTTTAGGGATTCAGAGTTCAGGGAAATCCACGCTGTTGAACGCCATGTTTGGACTTGAGTTTGCTGTCAGTGCCGGCCGCTGCACCAGAGGAGCTTTCATGCAGATGCTGAAAGTGTCTGAAGACATTAAACATCAGCTGAAGTTTGATTATATTCTGGTTGTTGATACTGAGGGTCTTCGTGCACCAGAACTGGATGGAAGATCAACAAGAAGTCGTGATAATGAATTGGCCACATTTGTTGTTGGTCTGGGTAATCTGACATTGATCAACATCTTTGGAGAAAACCCGTCTGACATGAAGGACATTCTCCAGATTGTTGTTCAGGCCTTTCTGAGGATGAAGGAGGTGAGACTGAATCCCAGCTGTATGTTTGTTCATCAGAACGTTTCAGACGTCACAGCTGGAGATAAAAACATGGAGGGAAGAAGACGACTGCAGGAGACACTGGATGAGATGACAAAACTCGCTGCTAAAGTAGAAGTCTGTGATGCTGAGTGTTTCAGTGATGTCATTGCATTTGATGTACAGAATGATGTGAAATATTTCGCTCAACTGTGGGAGGGAAGCCCACCCATGGCACCACCAAACCCAAACTACTGTGAGAATGTTCAAGAACTGAAAGAATCTATTTTAAGACATGCTTCAAACTCAGACGGCATGATGCTGACACACCTAAGAGGACGTATTGATGATCTCTGGAAGGCTTTACTGAATGAACAGTTTGTGTTCAGCTTCAAGAATTCTCTGGAAATCGCAACTTACAGGAAATTAGAGACAGAATACAATAAGTGGAGCTGGAGTCTTAGAAGTGCCATGCTGGGAATTGAGAACAAACTACACAACAGAATAGAAAATGAAGCGGTTCATGAAGTTGAGGAAACTGATCTTCAAAGAGAACTTCAGGTAAAAAGAGAGGAAGTGAAAAAGATGATGTCAGAATTCTTTGAGAAAGACAGAGATGCAGGATTAATGAATCAGTGGAAATCTTCTTTTGAAATAAAAATCAAAGAGCTTCAGGAAAATATCGTGAGAGAGACGAGGAAGAAATTGGATCAGGTTCTTCAACAGCGAGACATGAAAAAAAAGATTGATGCTCAGAGGACACAACATGAAAACAATATGTTTGAAAAGAGCATAGAACTTGCCATGAAACTAAAGGACAAAGCAAATGATGAAAATATAATTAATCAAGAGTTTGATTCCTTTTGGAAAGATCAGGTGGATGGAATAACAAAAGACACTCCTTCAGTCAAAAACATTGACATATTTAAAGATGTGACAGATCTCCTCAGAAGCAACTATGAAAGTCTCCCAGTAGACATGAAAATAAGCAGCGAGTACATTGATATGTTTTCTCTGCCAAGATATTCAGATTATGTAAAGTTAAAGAAATCCAGTGGAATTAAGGAGTTTTCAAAAATGCCTACAAAGGAGCTAAACAGAAATTGGGCTTTGCTTTATCATCAGAGGATGAAGTGCAGATAAGAACTTTAATCACTGAAGTTGCACAGCAGACTGATAAAATGATTCAGTCATATAACATTGCAAAGATGGGCTACAACATCAGCTACATTCAACAACTCATAGATCACATAAAGACAAAAATAACAGATCATGAGAAAGAACCAAAAGTGAAGTTTGAGTTCAAGAGAGAATTCTTCAGGGATTTAGTGCTTTACATCTGTCAGAGAGCAAACAAGACAATCACTGATCAACACAGAATGTTCAGAGAAGCCCATGATCCTGTTGTCTATTCTCAACGTAAGAAAGAAGAATTCTACAAGATCTTCCAGAAATACTGTAAAGGATCAACATCAGCTGCCATTACTGGTGAATTTATCTGTAATAAACTTAAAGAAACCATCGAACAGAATGTCTACAAACAAACTGCCAGAGATTTATCAGATGAAATGAAGACAAACTGTGGATCACTGAATGGAAACAGATCAAAACTGGAGAAACACATCCTGTCAAAGACTCGGCAATAGAACAGAGGATTTCACAGCATACGTAACCTACATTCAGAATCCTAAAGAACACTTTAAACGTTTCATCAGAGCTGAAGTCAGTCAGTACATCACTGATAGATTTCATGACAGTGTTCAACCTAAGATTGAAAATAACATCTCAATCCTCCAGAAGAAGATCATAAACTCAGCACATGAGTCCACCAGACATGTTCAAGATGAAGATGGAGATGTTCATTCATGGTTTGATCGTTTCACACACCTGCTGTCTGATGTGCTGGTGTTCTCTGTAAGTGACATCAGTGGAGTGAATATTGATGATGTTGATGTCATCGTCCTACATGATGTGATAACAAAAGAAATCCCTTCTATAATGTCAGATATACACCGTAGATTCACTACAGAAACATTTCCAGTGAAGCTGGACTATCCAGACAGACCAGATGAGATTCTGATTGATCATTTCTGTCAGTGCTGTTGGGTTCAGTGTCCTTTCTGTGCTGCCATCTGCACCAACACTATAGAAAACCATGATGGAGATCACAGTGTTCCTTTCCATCGTAATATTGGGTTGAAGGGGTGGTATTACAGAGGAACAACAAACCTAGCTATCGAAATCTGCACATCAGCAGTGGCCAGTGATCGATCTTTTTATCCAGATCCAGACTCAGATGACACATGCCTAATGAAAGAATACAGAAAAGGAGGTCCTAAATATGCTCAGTGGAGTATCACCCCTGACCTCTCTGAGCTGCCGTACTGGAAATGGTTTGTGTGCAAATTCCAGAAGAATCTGGAAGAGTTCTACAAGCAAAACCTTTGATGGGAGTGGAAGGATTCCAGATGAATGGAGAAAATACTCTGAACGGGATGCTATTAAGAGTTTGGATGATTACATTTAATGAACAATCAAATAATGAGACTCAAGGATCTTCAAATGAAGTTCTGTTACTCAAGAAGCAGCTTCAAAAAAACTGATTGAAATGTGAAGATAAAGTTGAATCAAACATTTCTATGCAACACAGAAGAAAAACTGGTTAAAACTTGAGATTCCAGAGAATCAATTTCAATCTCATAGTCTTAAGTTTTCATAACATTACAGTTTTTCTCAATTGTTTAAACACATTTTCTGAAAGCATGCCTCATACTCTCAGAACTCTACACACAAATCAAAAAACACAAACACAATGGGCAAAACCCCTCAATTCTCCTGCAAAATGAAACTTCACATTCAAAACAATGTTCTTTCTTCTCAAAATGGTATTTTGTTTTCAAATGACACACAAACCATCATATGAATAGACATTTATAAGAACCAGTTGAAATCTGATGTGCTCTTTATAAAACACTATGATGAATGGAAAACACTTGTCCGTTCATCATAATGACTTTGGTCTTTATTTGGTTCAGTGTAACACTTACACGATAACATATATATTTAATTTTTCCAACAAAAACTATGTACAGTGTACATCCCAACAAACGCAAAGTTGCACATACATACAAAACAACAGAAGAATTTACTGTATACAGTTACAGTTATATAAACTATGCTGCATCTTCTCTTCGGTTTGGCCACAGCACCTCATCCACATCACAAGCAATGTTTTTCAGTCCAGCCATGAAAAGCATCAGCTGCTATATCTCCACATGTGTCTTCCATAGCTTGGAGAAGGGGTATAGGTGTTTGTGACAGGTGTTTACACATGTGATGAGTCAGTGTTCATATTTGAATGGCAGTGTGTTCCTTGTGAAAACAAGAGATTTTTCTGCCCAAATATTGTACCAAATGCAGAGAATTGTGTTTTGAAAAAAGTGTGTTTTAGAAGTGCAATGTGAGTGTAAAGCAGGAATTGTGCTTGAAGTTAAGCAGAATTGGTTCAGGGGGTTGGTGCATGTGGTTACATGTTGTGGTTATTGTGTCTCAAGGACCAATATTTGTGTGTAAACAATCGAGAAAAACTGTAAAATGTAAATTTCAGAATAGCACCATGTGTGTATCATCTGAGAGATGATTCAATTCTGATTCCAGATTACAAACATCTGTGCTGTATTTCCTTTTCCTATTTTCGTATCTTTATTAATTGCATTAATAAGTTATATATTGATTTTATGTTGGGTGCTGTATTTGTATTGTCTTCACAAGTATATATGGGTTTCCAGTGGTGTAAGGTCAAGGTTTTTGTGAAGCAGTAAATTTCCACTATCTTTGTTGGTATAATACCTGTTGAATCTGTTTCTAGTCCATGTCAAAGCATTAAAGTGCTACTAAGTTTCCTTTCTGTATCAATCTGTATCTTCCTCATTGATAAGAAGTGTTAACACAACAGTTTCACTGTCTTTGAATAACGGATACAATCATTGTACTAGATCTAGTGAGACCTAGTGCAAAAACTAGGAAACTAACTGGACTCTTTAAATCCAGGATCAGTGGGGTCTAATATTCTTGTCATAGTCATGGTCGGCAGGCTATTTATTCCTTACCATATTCTGGTGATCTTCTGGCATTTGAGACCTAATCTCTAAAAAAAGAGGCATACCTGTTGTATCTATCATATGTTGATGTCAACCTTTCCTTGAAAAACAAATAGTTCAATATATTAGTAATACATACATTCTTGCAGAGTTTAATGTCATATGATTTTGAATCATTAAACTATGAAACAAGCTGTTTTTGGACATCTTTTTGTTTCGTTGGTGATTGACAGTATGTACACGATCTGATCTGGGGAAAAACATCAATAGTCATAAATTGGTGACCTGTTGGCTTCTTGTGTAGTCAACACTGTTTTATAGCCACCGGTCATCCATCCAGTTAACTATCAAATACTTATTTACGTTAAAAGGCCTACAGTTAAATGTATTCATGACATTAGATGCAGTCCTTATATCTGGCTTATCAAATCTGCTTTAACAACGAAAAACCTTTAAAAGTACAATGAAGGTGTGAAGCACTTGAAGAAAAAGTCTGCTAAAGTGAAAAAAACTGATGACAATGACAGGAAGATAAAGCACACAGTTACCGACAATGATGTCACAGATTTAACCGGCAGACGCATCTTCAGGTCAGGAGACAAACATCAGGTATCACAAATATAATGTGGCTCTTCATTATGTTCTTCATCACTGTGAAGGGTAAGATATAACACCATTTTGTTATAAATCAAATAAAAAATGGCTGCAAAATATTTAGACATGAAAATGTGTCTGTTCAGTACAGTACAGACGTCCTGTAGCTCAGTGGTAAGAGCATTGTGTTAACAATGCAAGGTTGTGTGTTGGATCTCAGGGGATTGCAGATACCTATGTATAAATGTATAGGATAAGGCAATGTAAGTCGCTTTGGATAAAAACGTTGCCAAATGCATAAATGTTAACAGACAAACATCCTGCTTGACTCGCATAATTACAATTGGTTTTAAAGCCAAGTAAACCTAATAAGTGATCTGTTCAATAGCCAGCATAAAATTCTGCTTTATTTTGTAGACAAAAAATAAAAAGACTCCTATGTTGCATATACAGTATGGAAAGTATTAAGAAAACGTTAATGCATTGCTTTAGTCAGTGTTTCTCTTTCAAATTTAGTTTAAAAGATGCATAAAAATCCATCTTTCAGGATCTGAGATATCTCAAATGATCAAACATCAGATTTTATTTTATTTAAAACCATATTTCACTTTGAAATATTATGCATGGATAACCTCAAGAAGCAACTTCCTGCTTCTGTTGAATATTTCCTTTGTGGTTTCTCTAGAACATGCAGCTAAACATCAAACGACAGTTGCTTTTACATTCATCTGACATCAAGAGTATGATACGGTATAATGTAGACTTCACTATATTTGTTTCAATATTTAAGCAGAAGTAATCTTAAGGGTATAATTCAAAAATCTTTAGATAATTTTATCACTTACTCACCCTCATGTCATTCCAAACCTGTATGACTTCTTCTGTAGAACACAACAGAAGATATTTTGAAGAAGGTGGATAACCAAACAACACCAAACTCCATTGACTTCCATTGTGTGAAACCACAGAGACAATTCTCAAAATATCCAAAGAATCAAATACAGGGTTTGATGATGAAAAAATTGTTCACCCCAAAATGTTCAAGTTTTCTGCAGACACATTTTGGAGGGCAGATGAATGTAAAAATGTTCTCTGCATATCAAAGTTTTTTTTGATAATCCACAATACACATGTAACCACTATCAACAATTTCTGATCTGTTTTATTCTAGTGGGTTCCAGTGAGATTGGCAATATTACAACAGTTAAAGTGCAGGAGGGAAACGTCCTCGTTCTTAATCCAAGAGTTGAACATTTTAAGAAAGACCATCAAATATTGTGGACATTTTCAAAAAGCAATCAAAGTACTCGCGTGGCACAGTTGTATCATGGAAACATGTTTACCCATTATGATAATAGATTCAGTGACAGAGTACAGCTGGAGGAACACACTGGAGCTTTAAACATCTCAAACATCAGCACAGATGATTCTGGACTTTATGAAGCATTAATTGTCATCAACAAACAGATTACAAAAAGGGAGTATAAAGTGGATGCATATGGTAAGGTGAACCTGCAGTAAATATCCGAATAATAGTCCAAATATTACATAAATCTCATCTTAGTGTCGATCTTTTCTCGTCCTAAAGCTCCTGTCTCTGTACCCGTCATCATCAGCAACAGCAGCAGCTCTCTGGTTAGTGTGCATCAATCTACAGGTGAGATCTTTTGTCTGTCTACATATATTGTACAATAAATGTTTAAATGATCATCTCTAACTATGTCTTTATCTCTCTTTCAGCTTTTTTGTCTCTGTGTCTGCAGGTGCTTCTGTACAGCAATGTCAAAGAGCTCTCTTCACTGTAAAAAAATCATCTTAATGAATAAACACACAAATGCCAGTTTCAGCTTCCACTGTGGCCGAATATTAAAATACATACTTAATGTCACTATTTATATTACAGTCCGATTACAACAGGAGACCATTTTATACAGCAAGTAATGCTAATGTTCAGCTTATGAAAGACTCCAACACTACAATATACTTCATAAAAATACTTTATTAAATACAAATATAAATAGACATACACAAAAACAATTAAAATTGAGACAATATTTAAAAATTAATTTTGTTCATTACTCAAAAAATCAATCAACTTTGGGAACCGTTCCAATTTTGGGAACAAAATATTTTGTATTGCTTTCAATTGGAGTTTTAAAAGAATATGTGCAAATAGGTCAATAAAATGACCACATTTAAACCATTAACTCTTTACGTAAACAATCAAACAAAAATTGAAAATACAGTCAATTGGAAGACACCCTGTACCTCACTTTGGATAAAAGCTTCGGCCAAATGCATTCATTTTAAAGGTCACACATTGAGCCACTTCTTGTAAAAATGCTGGTCAGCTGGATAACTAAGGCATGTAACCCAGTAATGGTAGTGTGTGCGTCTCCCTAGTCTTGGTTTTAAGTAATTTGGTCAAACTAAAGTTTGGTAAACACTTAAGACGTTCACATGCTGCAGGAGTATAATATTCTTCACAAAATAATGCCTCCAGTTTTTACAAATTCTCAGAAACCGGAGAAAAGGCTAACACAATTCCTAACACAGGTCACAGTGTAAAGTGATATTTATGGCAAAGGGTTTTAAATAGCAATCATAAAAAATATGTAACACAGACAAATGCCACTTTCCAAAAAAATAAAACAAGATATCTATTAAAGAAAAAGCTTTCATATACTGGAAAGGCAAATTAATCTTTACCAAATTCTACTTTATCACACGACTCTCTTGAATACTTCATTCTGATTGGTCAGTCACCAAATACCCCCAAACAGACCACTAGTTCGTGTTTAATGTATGTGTATACACATACTAACACCAACAAAACAGGTAACTTCCAGCAAAATACTTCATATCACTATTTTGAGTCCACTTATTTTCTCGTGGTATAATACATAGGATAATACATTCTACCGGTTGAAAATGCGAAGTAAACCCTGAAGCAAAGAGGATTTGCATTTTGTCAACTGCGTGATCCCATTAATGGCTGTAGTTAGAAATAGCTTTAAAACCCTGAAATGACTTGACAAGCTCCTGTATTTCCTAGTGCAGCACAGGTTTGACTCGTCCCTTTTTAATGGCCTATATTTTCAGCCATCACTTCTAAGTAGATTTGGCCACATTATTCTTTAGCACTCTTTATGTAATGCTGAACATGACTGAAAGATTCAAGGCAGAATTGGCTTTGCCTGATATAGTGTAAAAGCACCTATATTTCTTTAAGTGTTTGTTTCTGGATGAATTTTGAAGTAAGTGGGCTTAAGACTGAGAGAATGTTTCCCACTAATTGTTCAGTATGTAATGAAGAATCAGTATTGATTGTCTCCAGCTCATGTTCTTCTGCTGCAGGTTTTGTTCCACCGTTCATTATCTGCAGGTGAATATAAAAATGACAGAATGTTATCTGAAGAAAATGTAATTGCTCATTGATGCTGCATTCAGTAACTGATCCTTATTAGATGAGCAAAAATAATCGTAAAAGAAGCAGAAATGACAAAACCGTCAAACTTAAGTAGATAATTCATGACAGCACTGCTTAAAACAAACAGTTCTGGCTGTAAAAAGATTTGGGGTCTTCTATGATGGGTTACAGACAAATGAGTTTGATCCCCAGACAACTCATACACTGATCACATTTCTCAAATAATACAAATATGCTTAAATCTTTTAAACAAAACAGTACTGAACAAAGGGTGTTTGCTAAAAAGGTACTGTTATGTAGGCATTGTAGTACAATTAATGAGCCATACGTTATTTCCTGTGCTGATACTTGCCCTTCTTAAAGCAGTAGATATAGACCAGAACCAAAGCACCAATGAAGGCCAGAACAACAGCGGTTACAGAAATTGACAAGGTTATAACAGAAGACTGGGACATCGCTGTAAAGAAAACGAAACAGAACACCTTTAAATGAGCAGGCAGTTTATTTAGTTTGGATCCAAACTCCAGTTTGGAACAGCAAATTGCATTTCAATTTAATTTTTGAGTGAATTGCAAATGAAAATTATATTGCAAGGACATTACACAAAAGAAAATATAAAGTTGGGACCTACCTGTCTTAGTGTTGTTCTCATTTTTTTCTTCTGTTGATTTTTGAACATCAAGAGTGAAATTGCACAAGTCTATTACACCATTGTGGGACACAGAGTACAGGCCCGAGTTGCTAATGTTGATGTTTTGTATGACCAGAAGTAGATCACCATCTTTCTCCTGGAACTGGCCTACATATGTGAGATCACTGTCACATGTTCCACTAACACAGAAGTACTGTGCACACAGCTGGCGTCCATTAGAGGTAGAGTTTTCCTGAAAATACGCCATGACTTGATCGTCTTTTCCCAGTGCAGAACATTTCAGGATTGTTTCCTTCACTGTTTCTCCCTCCAGAGCGGTCTTAACATTCGTTGTTGCCCATGTACCACAGAACCCCACAGGCACTGTAAAGAAAAGAGATAACATTAGTATGTATTTATTAACATGTTCAAGAATGCATTGAAAGTGTTACTTAGACAAAAATATTACACGAATAGACCTGTTATATGAGGATTTTAATGTGAGGACAAAAATGTATTTTTAAATGTAAGGTGTGCTGACTGTCCAGAAATTGGACCTATTTTGACTGTGCATTAGCCTTACGTTTTACCAACATTTGTTCAGGTCACGTGTAGAAGTAACCCTAAAGACCCTGTAGACACGGGCACGTTTAACGACACGTTTCCGGGTTTGAGATGCGTTTTCTTTTGTTTGGGGGGTGTGTCAAGAATTAGCAGCAATGTGTATATAACCCACGTGTTATTAAAGAGACGGCTCCCACAATGGGTCCAAGTAAAGGTGTTTAAATGTGTCCGCTGCAGCTCAGTATACGCAACAATAGGCCCATTTCACAATGACGTCATTCGACTTTTGCCTTTCGCAAAGAAGTGTATCATAACTTCCGTTTTGACGTCGCACTAAAATTGAACAACAGAGACTGAAAATACGAGACATCGGTAATTTTATTATTGTGTTTAGTATCAGGCATGTTAATATTTCATAACGTTATTGACTGACAGAACAAGTATTCGAGTACTTATCCTAGCACCTTCGCTAACGCAAAAAGAAAAAACACTTCATAATCCAACAGGTACTGTTCAACGAAGAATGTGTATCCTTTATCTAGATTTGATCTCGTCGTAAGCGACTTGTCATCTAGAATGTTTTATGGCAGTCGTGCAGGGGACTTGGTCAACTCCCACCTGAGGCGCTAGCGGAAGTAACGATACACTGCTTCGCGGCAGAACGGAAGATGCGTAACGTCATGCGAAAAGGGCCCGTTGAAGATATTAGAAGGGATGTATTTTTTTTCAACACGTATTTATACCGATTTCATCAGGCTCTGAAACCTCTTCAAAAAGAACGCAAAGAATAGCGTTCAGCTGGCATAGTTCAACTCTTGCGTCATCACAACCGCACCACCGTTTCCATTTAAAAAAACGTTTTGCAACGTTTTGTCCGGGCTGAACGCAGACACGGTGTCACGCTTTACATAACCACCAATGATGTGATAGTTTAGGTTTAAGTCTCTGTGTAGAAATAAGATGGCAACTCAAAGCACATTAAATGACGAAAGTCATATTTCAAAATCAGATTCAAAACCAAAATCAAACTCATAACCAAAATCAGATTGACTTGTTTAATTTGAAAAATCCATTTAAAATATTAGTATATTTAAAATATTATGTAAATTTAAGGAATGAATGGTTGTTTTCCAATGTCTTTCTAAGGGGAACACACGTGACTGGTTTGAGCTGGTCTTCTCCCACTTAGGTAGACCTTGATATGGCAACGAACAGCCTATATTTGCCACAATTATAAAACTTTATAAGAATAACAAAGAGTCTCTTATGTCTTTACTGTGTTTGATCAATTTCTGGTTTTGATGCTGCGGTCCAGACATCTGAGTATTAAGCCTATAAGGTAATATCAGACAGATTCCTGAAATCATTTCTAAAACAGATCATCTGTTTCAATGTAACGTTAACCAAACCATCAGTGACATCATGTTTTCATTTAACTAAACACGCTTAATGTACTACATCCACGCGTTATATCAGAGTTTGAGGAGGTATGAATCCTAAATAAACCCGAGGTGTCTGGAATCCAGATATACTGAAACCCGCAAAAGTCATCTGAAGTTTCAAAATGACTCGACAATAAATGAATAAATACAAACATGTCTTGCCGACCTTCAGTGAGAATCAGGACGAGGACGAGGATCTGTGATCTTCTCCACGACATGCCTTCATGTGGTGTACAGGAAACACGAACACAAAACGCTTGTCACTGATTTCTGCGGTTGCATTTAGTGTTGTTTTTCGTGCATTATTGCCGGTGTTGTGAACTTTCTGTCGGCATGTTCGAGGGGCTTGTCGCTACGTGATTTGCGCATGCGCGAAACTGACATCACTTCCTCGGTTACGTCATGCAGCCAACGCATCCATTTATTCTTTCGGTGTTCAAACACTTTGGATTTGGATAAAATTTTAGCTGTGTCCTATTACCTCCCAAGCTTCAAGATAAATGTGGGTATTCCTCAAGGTTGCCCCATCTCACCATACCTGTTCATCTCAGCCACAGAAATACTAGCAATCTATATTAAAAACTGTAATGATATTAAAAACGTAATGTACTTGGCACAGACATAATAATCAGCCAACTAGTGGATGACACAACAATACGCTTAAAAAATAGATTCCAAATTTCAACAACTATTGCCAAAATTAAAACATTCTCAAAGCCTGTGAAAAACAATGTGAATTGCTTGATGACACTTCACTGAAAAACATCCGTAATATCCCTATTAAATCAGAAATCAAATACCTGGGGATTTACCTTTCCAAGGACCAAAGACATCTTCTGAATGTAGAAAATAAAATTAAAGAATGCAAATCAAGACTAAATATTTGGCTACAGCGGGGCTGATCGATACTAGGTCAAATTTACCTAACTAAGATGGAATGTTTATCAAGATGTATTTACTCAGCCTATTCCAATGCCATTCCAAACAAATTGATTCAATCTATCAACCAAATCAACCTAAACTTCATTTGGAGAAACAGACCACATTATATGAAGAAATATGGTTAAAGACACAAAGGATGGAGGACTAAAAGCTATTAATTTTGACTGCCTTAATGGAACCTCAAAAATAAATTGGTTAAAATCTTGGATCAAACACAACAACTCCTTTTGGTATTTTATTACAAAGGCCTTATTCAAGAAAATTGGAGGATTAGAATTTCTTCTTAGAGCGGACTTTAATGATAACAGATTACCTATATCATTGTCAGAGTTTCACAAACAAATACTCTTGTATTGGAAGATGTTATACGTACATAGCTTCTCACCCCATACATCTGTACTCTGAAACAACAGATATATTTTGTACCGCAACCGATCTCTGTTCTTTGAGGATTGGTATGGGAGAAACAAATGGTCCATGGCCGACTTAATGGATACCAATGGACATTTTTTTAATTATGAACAATTTTGCATCAAACATCATTTCAAACTCTTAAAATCAGACATTGATAAATTACGTAAAGGTTTAATTAACCCCAAGGTTTTGTCCTTCCAAGAAATACTTTGGCATTTTATACGATACAACCACAATTGGCCCCACTATCAATTCAAGGGATCTTTGTTCTAGATAAAAAATGCACTAACCACTTTATTAGAAAAGGTTTTATTGATTATCTTTACCCTAAAAGTCAAAATAAAAAGAAATAAATTTGTTAAAGACTCAATCACTAAACTAAGAACAATGTATCTAACACTGGTTGGCAAATTAGAAAAAGAATTGGCAAATTAGTCATGTTCAGTGGTTATCATGAACATTGAAAATTAAAAAATGAGTTCTACAGCATTTATTAATCTTAGCTTATGCTATTTTTAACATTTACTTTAATATTTTTTAAATCAAACATTGTACCCGTTAACATCAGTTAATGCACCATAAACATGAGTAGTTGTATTGATATTAACTAACATTAATAAGGATTAATATTCTGAAAAGCTAAATTGTTCTTTGTTAGTAGTAAATAAGGAGCAATTAATGAATTACTAATACATTTAGAAGTTTAACTGAATAGTGTGAATAGAGGCAGATACTCAACAGAAAAAGAAGCCAGATGCCAGAAGAATCGACCACTGATGAAAGCAGCTGTTCATACAGATCTGACCTGATGTTGTGATTGACAGGATTAAACAAGATAAAGCTGAACTTTCATCTAGAACCTTTAATCAAAACTTTGTATTATATTTCTGCAGTAAAGGGAAAATACAACAGTTTGATCATTTATAGTCATTGTGCTTTATTTCAAATTCAGGAAACTTTCTAAATGTGTCGATTACAAATATACAGTCGTTTATCATATAAGGCTATAGCTGTCACGATTATAACATTTGGTGATTAATTGTCTTTTATAAGCCTTTTAACAACTATTACTGATGATTCATTTATTTAATGAAGAAAATATATACTTTGGAAATGTTGTAAACAACTGATATTATTTACTGTAAAGTGACATTAACAGAGAAGACTTGAGTCTTGAGCACTAAAACTAGATATAAGAGTCTTGCTGTGTAGATGCAGCAAATCTGGAAACAAAGCAGATCAACAAAAAACCCAAAGCTGATAAAACTCAAATGATGGAGAAATGTCATTTGACTGTAACAGTGAGTGAAGATCAATGACAGTAGATGTAAAATGCAGCAAATACTGCAGATCAGTTGATTTCTATGGATTCACAATAATTGCGACGACATCAAATAATTGCGATGAAACGATTACTTAATAATTTTGACAGCCCTATATAAAACACTTTATGTAGATTTAGTCAGATACTTAAGGAAACAAAATAATCTGTGATTGTAGATACATATCATTATTTGGTAGATATACTGTAGCTATATATTACTACAGTGGAGATGATTCTGTGTAAGTATTATTTAATCAAACTCTGATAAATTCATCTACATCTGTCTATAAGTCTAGACCAGTTACTTCTGTGTTAATCATTAATCACATATTATTACAGGCTATTTTTAATATTGTACATTACCAGCTGTGTGACAGAAACTCATTTAAAAAAGTCTTGTATATCAAGAGTCTCATTATTTGTTTGTTCATTAAATGTAATCATCCAAACTCTTAATAGCATCCCGTTCAGAGTATTTTCTCCATTCATCTGGAATCCTTCCACTCCCATCAAAGGTTTGCTTGTAGAACTCTTCCAGTTTCTTCTGGAATCTGCACACAAACCATTTCCAGTACGGCAGCTCAGAGAGGTCAGGGGTGATACTCCACTGAGCATATTTAGAACCTCCTTTTCTGTATTCTTTCCATAGGCATGTGTCATCTGAAGCATTTGGATAAAAAGATCGATCACTGGCCACTGCTGATGTGCAGATGCTGATGGAAAGGTTTGTTGTTCCTCTGTAAGACCACCCATTCAGTCCATTATTACGATGGAAAGGAACACTGTGATCTCCATCATGGTTTTCTATGGTGTTGGTGCAGATGGCAGCACAGAAAGGACACTGAACCCAACAGCACTGACATAAATGACCAATCAGAATCTCATCTGGTCTGTCTGGATAGTCCAGCTTCACTGGAAATGTTTCTGTAGTGAATCTACGGCGTATATCTGACATTATAGAAGGGATTTCTTTTGTTATCACATCATCTAGGAAGTTGACATCAACATCATCAATATTCACTCCACTGATGTCACTTACAGAGAACACCAGCACATCAGACAGCAGGTGTGTGAAACGATCAAACCATGAATGAACATCTCCATCTTCATCTTGAACATGTCTGGTGGACTCATGTGCTGAGTTTATGATCCTCTTCTGCAGGATTGTGATGTTATTTTCAATCTTAGGTTGAACACTGTCATGAAATCTATCAGTGATGTACTGACTGACTTCAGCTCTGATGAAACTTTTAAAGTGTTCTTTAGGATTCTGAATGTAGGTCATGTATGCTGTGAAATCCTCTGTTCTAGCCAGCTTTGTCAGGATGTGTTTCTCCAGATTTGATCTGTTTCCATTCAGTGATTCACAGTTTGTCTTCATTTCATCTGATAAATCTCTGGCAGTTGCTTTGTAGACATTCTGCTCGATGGTTTCTTTAAGTTTATTACAGATAAATTCACCAGTAATGGCAGCTGATGTTGATCCTTTACAGTATTTTTGGAAGATCCTGTAGTATTCTTCTTTCTTACGTTGAGAATAGAGAACAGGATCATGGGCTTCTCTGAACATTCTGTGTTGACTAATGATTGTCTTGTTTGCTCTCTGACAGATGTAAAGCACTAAATCCCTGAAGAATTCTCTCTTGAA
Organism: Barbatula barbatula; assembly: GCA_037178815.1. NCBI lineage: Eukaryota > Metazoa > Chordata > Actinopteri > Cypriniformes > Nemacheilidae > Barbatula > Barbatula barbatula. Next base: position 1,471,777 of record CM074092.1, on the reverse strand, counting down.
CACAAACTTCACTTTTGGTTCGTACTCATGATCTGTTATTTTTGTCTGTATGTGATCTATGAGTTGTTGAATGTAGCTGATGTTGTAGCCCATCTTTGCAATGTTATATGACTGAATCATTTTATCCGTCTGCTCAGTAACTTCAGTGATTAAAGTTCTTATCTGCACTTCATCCTCTGATGATAAAACAAAGCCCAATATCTGTTTAGCTCCTTTGTAGGCATTTTTTAAAACTCCCTTAATTCCACTGGATTTCTTTAACTGCACATAATGGAAATATCTTGCCAGAGAAAACATATCAATGTACTCGCTGCTTAATTTCATGTCTACTGGGAGACTTTCATAGTTGTTTCTGAGCAGATCTGCCACATCTTTCAATAAATCAATATTTTTGACTGTAGGAGTGTGTCTGATAATCTCAGTTATCTGTTGTTCCCAAAAGCATTCAAACTCTTTCTTCATTATATTTTCATCATTTGCTTTGTCCTTTAGTTTCATGGCAAGTTCTTTGCTCTTTTCAAACAGACTGTTTTCATGTTGTGTCCTCTGAGCATCAATCTTTTTCTTCATGTCTCGCTGTTGAAGAACCTGATCCAATTTCTTCCTCGTCTCTCTCACAATATTTTCCTGAAGCTCTTTGATTTTTATTTCAAAACAAGATTTCCACTGATTCATTATTCCTGCATCTCTGTCTTTCTCAAAGAATTCAGACATCGTCTTTTTCACTTCCTTACTTTTTACCTGAAGTTCTCTTTGAAGATCAGTTTCCTCAACTTTATGAACCGCTTCATTTTCTATTTTGTTGTGTAGTTTGTGCTCAATTCCCAGCATGGCACTTCTAAGACTCCAGCTCCACTTACTGTATTCTGTCTCTATTTTCCCGTAAGTTGCGATTTCCAGAGAATTCTTGAAGCTGAACATAAACTGTTCATTCAATAAAGCCTTCCAGAGATCATCAATACGTCCTCTTAGGTGTGTCAGCATCATGCCGTCTGAGTTTGAAGCATGTCTTAAAATAGATTCTTTCAGTTCTTGAACATTCTCACAGTAGTTTGGGTTTGGTGGTGCCATGGGTGGGCTTCCCTCCCACAGTTGAGCGAAATATTTCACATCATTCTGAACATCAAATGCAATGACATCACTGAAACATTCAGCATCACAGACTTCTACTTTAGCAGCGAGTTTTGTCATCTCATCCAGTGTCTCCTGCAGACGTCTTCTTCCCTCCATGTTTTTATCTCCAGCTGTGACGTCTGAAACATTCTGATGAACAAACATACAGCTGGGATTCAGTCTCACCTCCTTCATCCTCAGAAAGGCCTGAACAACAATCTGGAGAATGTCCTTCATGTCAGACGGGTTTTCTCCAAAGATGTTGATCAATGTCAGATTTCCCAGACCAACAACAAATGTGGCCAATTCATTATCACGATTTCTTGTTGATCTTCCATCCAGTTCTGGTGCACGAAGACCCTCAGTATCAACAACCAGAATATAATCAAACTTCAGCTGATGTTTAATGTCTTCAGACACTTTCAGCATCTGCATGAAAGCTCCTCTGGTGCAGCGGCCGGCACTGACAGCAAACTCAAGTCCAAACATGGCGTTCAACAGCGTGGATTTCCCTGAACTCTGAATCCCTAAAACTGACAGAACAAAAACTCTCTGATCTCCCAGATTCTTTATGAGTTTATCTAGAACAGCAGAAACCCACATCAGAGGAACATGAGCAGCGTCTCCGTCCATCAGCTCCAGTGGAAATCCAGACATCATCATCTCTGCTGCAAGACTCGTGAGAGAAGAGAAATCTGTGTTCTTGTTTACAGATGCCCATGATTCATAGATCTGACCGACCTCTCTCATAATGTGTTCCAGTCCAAATGTTGTTCTGTTGATTTGTTCTGATGTTTTCTCAAGGTTTGTTTGTTCAATCTTGAGTTGGTCTAGTTTATCAGGCACCTTTCTTAAAGCTAAGACTTCACTCCACTTCACATCATATTCCTTATGAAGTTCACAAAGCTTATGTGACGTGAAGTCATCCAACAGGTTTATTGTCCATTTCAGCAAAAAGTTTGTTTTGTTGTTTTTCAGTGATCTCATTTCTTCAAAAAATATCTTCATAAGCTCACTTGATCCCTTATCTACTTGCTTTTCTCTTATTTCTCTCATCAGCTTTAGTTTGGTACTTTTCTCTTCTTCTATATTTTCTCCTCTTAAATGATGGAGCTCTTTGTTAACTTTACACCAGTCATGCCAGAGTTTTCCGTGACACGGCAGGTTTGTTTCTTTCACTGTTGATGGATCTTCTCCATCCAGTAATCTCATGATCTGAAGTGCTGCTTCTCTTCCTCTCTGAGACTCTGGATTCTTCTCATCTACTTCAATTCCTGTGTGTTTGGCCACATCTTCCAGTTTAAAAGTCCTCTTGTGCTCTTTCAGACTGACTCTGATAGCGTCTCTTATCTGTTTAGATAGATCTGACTGATTTTTTTTCAAAAGACCAATCATGAATTTTCCATCTGCCAGTTGAGTTTGATCACACTCATTCTCTGTGAGCAGACAAATAAGAGGCTGAGGAGATCTGAAGAGTGATCTCACCAAACCCTTATACTGGTTCCTCTGGCCAAAATCAGGTAAGAAAAGGACATTGACTGAAGACATGCTGGTTAAAATCTCATATTGTGTCTCATTGACTCCTGCATCACCATGAAGATTACAGAACGCAACACATTCAGTAAATTTATCTGTGTTTTTTCCAGATGGACAGTACCAGGCGATCTCCACCACTCCATCCATCAGTAATCTGCTTCTGCTGCTGCCTGAACAGTTTCTGTGGAAGAACGTGTCGTGTTTCTCATTGATCAGACTGTTCATCAGCTGAGATTTAGATGAAGACACAGAACCAAACCTGAAGAACGACACCATTGGAGTTTCTGCTTTGCACATCGGTTGGGTTTGACTGGTCATTTTACAGTCAGTATTTCTGATCTTCCAGCTCTTGTTGATCTGTCTGAATGTCCAGAGAGGAAACTCAATGTGTTGTGTGAATGGATCAGGAACAAGCAGAGGAAGAGCAAACTGACACTGAGAGAGTTTAGTGACCATCAGCTGCTTTAGGAAACTATCAGAACAATGAAACACAGCCATCTGAACATCCATCGGGTGAATATCACTGTGAATCTCTGAATCCTCTTCTCTGTGTTTTATGAGATTGTCTCTTGCTCTGTAGTTCATGTTCAACAGTTTTTGTAGGAATGAGTTCACCAGTTCAGACTCATTCTGTGGCTCCTGAGACTGAAGTGAAGATTTGCTGATTTGAAGAATGTCTTCCCTTCTCATTTTGTCTTGCTTCTCATTTGTCAAGTGTAGTCTAGTGAAGAGTGTTTTAAGCTGTTCATTCATTTTTGCTTCAGCTTCATCTCTCTGTAAATAAAAACATGAACAGATTAATGTATTAAAAGCGTTAGCAACACAAGGTTGTGGGTTTGATCCCAGGGGATTGCAGATACCTATGTATATTTGTATAGGATAATGCAATGTAAGTCGCTTTGGATAAAAGCAAGTGCCAAATGCCTAAATGTAAATGTAAATTAAAAACTTAATAGTTATTACAAGCTGAGAATATCCAAATATTCATGATTTGATCATGTTTTTATGAATATGCTCTTAAAATAAGTGTTTCATCTTGTCAATAGTTATACAGACGGTTACTGGCATGCACGCGTTCGTGGATCGCCCTTAACTTCTGATACACATTCACAAACAACAGAGATCCTGAAGATTATTTATGATAACAAGCAAATGAAAACGAGAGGAAACGTTACTTGACTAAACTTGTCTCTCCGGTATTTTGAACTTTAGACTTTAAATGCGACCAAACTACAGGACCAAACTACTTTATACAATAAAAGAAAATTATAAATGAAAATAAAATATAGTTGTATTATTATACACCAGCCAGACTGATAAACAAACATTGACCGGACGTTTATCTCAGTCCATGTGTCCGCGTCTGATGAAACCTCCTTTAGGAAATAAATGGATCATTTAAATATATAAATGACAAATTTGGAAAAATCTATGAACACATCTCTTTTGTATGCATGCACACACACACGCGCGCACCACAATCACACCACACACACACGCACGCACACACACGCGCACCACAAATACACACACGCACGCACACACACACACGCGCACCCACAAATACACACACACACACACAATCACACCACACACACACGCACGCAGACACACCCACACACACACACACACACACACACACATGCACACACACACAATCACACACACACACAATCACACAATTACACCACACACACGCACACACACACGCACACACGACACACACACATGCACACACACACAATCACACACACAATCACACCAGACACACACACGCACGCACACACACACACGCGCACCACAAACACACACACAATCACACCACACACACACGCACGCACACACGCGCACCACAAATACACACACACGCACGCACACACACACGCCACGCACCACAAATACACACACACACACACACACACACACAATCACACCACACACAATCACACACACACACACATGCACACACACACAATCACACACACACACAATTACACCACACACACACGCACACACACAATCACACCACACACAATCACACACACACACACATGCACACACACACAATCCACACACACACACAATCACACCACACACACACGCACGCACACACGCGCACCACAAATACACACACACGCACACACACACACACGCGCACCACAAATACACACACACACACACACACACACACACCACACACAATCACAATCACACACACACACATGCACACACACACACACACACACACACACAATCACACACACACACAATTACACCACACACACACACGCACACACACACACACACACACACACACACAATTACACCACACACACACGCACGCAGACACACACGCACGCACACACACGCCCGCACACACACACACATGCACACACACACAATCACAGACAATCACACCACACACACACACGCACATGCACACACACACACATGCACACACACACACACAATCACACACAATTACACCACACACACACACACACACAGAACACACACACACACAACACACACAATCACACCACTCACCCACACTAACTATTAAATCCATTAAATGTTGTTTTGTATCTTAGGCAGGGTTCTACTGTATTTTTCCAGGAGGGTCACCAACATGCCTATGGGTTATGTCAGAGACTTGATCAATCATATTGAATATGATTGTTTTAATAAAAGTAAAACCCAGAGATGTGTTGAGTTTAGACTGTGCTGATCAGGAAGAGAAGAAGCTAGAGCGGATAAACAGAAACTCACCTGTTGACATGAAGTTGCTTTAGAGCTGCACAGTTGTATGTTCTCCACGTCTCTTCTTCTGTCTTCTTCATAATCCGCTGGTTTTACTCTCATGGCTTCATTTTGACATTCTTGTTTAGTCAGTTGAATTCTCTCCTCATAATTTTTACATTCTCCTTCTCTCAGATGTTTCTCATTCTGGATTCTTTCTTCAAGTGTTTTCTGTTTCTCTGTCCAGTTTTGTTTCTCATTTTCAATCCTTCGTCTTTCATCTTTCATCTGTTGCTCTGTTTCCTCAAGTTTTCTCAATAATTGCTCTTGATGCCGTTTTTCTATTTCTCTAAACTCTTCTTCTCTTTTCTTCTTCTCTCGCTCATGGTTTTCTTTTTCTTTCTCCATCATCATCTTCATTCTCTCTATCTCTTCTTCTTTCTCTTTGCTCAGTTGTTCAATTCTCTCCATCAGTCTCTTTATTTCTTTTTCTTGTTTTTCTCGCTCCATCTGTCTGAATATCTTACTTGAGTAGTAACTTCCTCCGTTTGTTTTCACCATGACGTCTATTTTCTCCAGTAGAGCAGAAACTTGTGTTTGGTCTTCAGTCTCAGTATTATTGAACACATGATATCTGTTTCCACACTGTTCTATGAGGTTCTTTAATGGACTTTTTGATTTTTTCAGGTACTCTTCAATGGTTTTATCTCTAAGATCATCTCCTCTGGTGAAGAGCACCATGCTGTACATTATAGAGTTTTCAGCAAAAGTCTCTTGGATGATCTTGACTGTTTCTGTCTCTTCTTTGGTGAAGCGTTGTGCTAAACTCAACACAATAATGAACACATGTGGTCCTGGCAGTGTCATTGAGATACAGTTGATCATTTCTGTCTGGATCTCTTCATGACTCAGTTCAGTATCAAACAGTCCTGGAGTGTCGATCACAGTGATGTTTTGCCTGTTGACTTTACCTGTTTCTCTCTGACACTCTTTAGTAACAGACCCATCAGATGCATCTGCTTTAAAAGCTTTTCTCCCTAAGATGGTATTTGCCGTCGCACTCTTCCCAACTCCAGTTTTTCCCAGCAGGACAATCCTCACATCATCTGAACCTTCTGTAATATCTGAAGAAGAGAAGATTACATATGGTTTGAATATTACTTGAATGTTTAATTGTACACCACAAAAATTCTGGACTCAAACTCTGGCGCAGCTGCATAGTATGTCAGTGCATTGACTACTAGTGCAAAAAGAAAAATGGTCTTCAATTCAACAAATTAAGTGTTTAGGAAAGCCAATGTACAGAAGATAAATGTTTTCCTTTTAGTTCACCACAAAAGGAAAAGACAAAGCTGAAGAACAAGAGCTGTTGCCACAAAGAATATTTCATCTTATTAATCTTCTCGGCTCTGTTTAACACTTTGTGCGGTATTGAAATAACAGAAAAATTCCATTTTATCTAAGTATAAAAAATAAACGGATTATGGGTAAAATACTTAAAATGTGCTGTATTTGTTCAGTCATCTACTGTACGTGATGTTTACATTTTCTGATTATCACCTTCACAAATTGATTTCTTATAAGGATTTCCAAAATACAAGCTACATTATAATGTTGCAACACATTACATTACAATTACATTACACGTTAAATTAAATTACTTGTAATGTTTTGACTGTTTCTAGCATAAATAAACTGTAACACATTGTTGTGAAATAATGTGGTACATACTGGATGTTCCTTAAATAAAAATGTAAAGTGCATACCCAACATTTCGTCTTCCACTGCCTTTTCTTTACTCGCTGGAATTATTTCATCCACTGACGTTTCTTTATCCGCAGACACTTTTCCGTCCACTGACGTTTCTTTATCCGCAGACACTTTTCCGTCCACTGACGTTTCTTTATCCGCAGACACTTTTCCGTCCACTGACGTTTCTTTATCCGCAGACACTTTTCCGTCCACTGACGTTTCTTTATCCGCAGACACTTTTCCGTCCACTGACGTTTCTTTATCCGCAGACACTTTTCCGTCCACTGACGTTTCTTTATCCGCAGACACTTTTCCGTCCACTGACTTTTCTTTATCGGCAGACACTTTTCCGTCCACTGACTTTTCTTTATCCGCAGACACTTTTCCGTCCACTGACGTTTCTTTATCCGCAGACACTTTTCCGTCCACTGACGTTTCTTTATCCGCAGACACTTTTCCGTCCACTGACGTTTCTTTATCCGCAGACACTTTTCCGTCCACTGACGTTTCTTTATCCGCAGACACTTTTCCGTCCACTGACTTTTCTTTATCGGCAGACACTTTTCCGTCCACTGACTTTTCTTTATCCGCAGACACTTTTCCGTCCACTGACGTTTCTTTATCCGCTAGTATATATCCGTCCACAGAAGTTTTTTCACCTAATAACGTTTCTTTATTCACTGATGTTTTTTCAAACACTGAAATCTCTTTATTAACTGAAGTTTTTTCATTTACTGATGTTTTTGTGCCCACTAGCATTTCTTTATCCACTGATATTCCTTCTGTGTCCTCATATAAGTCACAGACAGGAAATGTGTCGTCTGCATCATCAAGTATCTTGTTAATCTTTTGGAGTAACTCAGAGTGCCATTCTCTCTTTTCTTCTTCAAAATAAAGATGTGCACCGCCACATTCCTGTATTAACTGATGAATAGAATCACAGCTCTGTTCTTCAGTGTTTCTGTCTTCATCTGTCAGCACTACGGTGTATTTATTCGCCTGATCACTGAATTTCTCCAGCACATATTTCACTCTGATTCTGTCTTCTTCACTGAAGTCATGATGTTGTAGTATGAGGATGATCACATGAGGTCCTGGAGCAGACAGAGACACACACTCTCTCACTTCATGACTGATCTGATAGTCTGTGAGGTTTGGATGAAGCAGATGAGGATTGTTGATCACAGTGATGTGTTTCTCCTCCAGTTTTCCTCTGACTCTCTCACTGCGCTGCTCAACATCATCTGGAGGAGCTTCAGTCTCAAACGCTGATCTTCTCAAGATGAAGTTTCCCACTCTGCTGTTTTCTGAGACGTTCTTGCCCAGAAGAATAATCCTCAAATCACTCACTGGAGGACACATGACAATAGAATAAATACATGATTAAACTACAAGTCTTTTCTGTGTCATTGGACTAGAATAGATCAGGGGTCCCCAGGTTCGGTCCTGGAGGGCCGGTGTCCTTCACAAGTTAGCTCCATCCCTAAATAAACACACCTGAAGCAGCTGATCAAGATCTTAGTAGGCACAGCAGAAACTGGCAGGCAGGTGTGTTTAGGTAGGTTAGAGCTAAACTCCAAGTTTGGGGACCTAGATCTATAAATCATTCCTTGAGTTATCATCACCATCTTATAAATTATTAATTTAAAAAAGGTTTCTAAAGCCCTCATTTACCAAAGTGTATTGACTTACTGTTAGGACGATCACCAGATGAACTATGCCGCATTGAGCCAACTGCATTAAAAACACACACACACACGTGATATTATCCACAACTGTGTTCATTTGATTATTAGTAATGTTAATTCAAAAAACTCAAAGCCATATTTCAACCACTTGGTTTAGTAGCCTTTGGTAAATTCTGGATGTATTGTTTTGTTCTTTACAATATTTAGAATTTGTTATATAATTTTGTAATTTATATATAATTCCTTTGTATTTATTTATTTGGACAGTCCAACACTGAGGTGAACATGTTTATGTGGTATACATGCGTTTATGGTGTGTGTTTCATGTTAAGTGACCGTAAACATTGTGATAATGCAAGATGTTCTCTGACTGACAGCCTTCTTCTCAGAAGATGATGCTAATACTGACTTAAAATCTTTTCTGATGAAGTTCAAGAGATTTGATGAACAAGAGACCATGGGCAGCATGTACACTGTGTTGTTCACATTTATTTCTCTGTGCGTGTACGTGTGTGTGTTTCCCTTTTGTTAGGCACGTGTACTGGTGAATATCACAGGGGCAATAGTGTGGGCCCATGCCAGTGGCCGGTCAGTCCTCCTCGAGTGTCTGCTAGTTTGTCTTTGGGTTTGTTTCGTCTCTTAAAGTTTGTGTTCTCTATTTTAAGATTACTGCTCCAATGGTGATTACCCTGATTAATAATTCTGGCCTTTTAATAGGGCGCGTCCTTTTCTATAAGATGTCTATAAATGTTCTATTTGAGAAACTCGTCTCTATTCCTTCTTTTGATAAGGCACACAATGAATCTGTGTCTATAATTTAACTTCACTCTCCCTGAGAGGGATTCAGGGTGGCGTAGTCAGGCGATGTTGTTTGGGCATCTTAATTTTCCAGTGTTTATAGTGCCCTTGTGCTACACCTACATGGTTGAGTTGCATAGTTGATAGTGTATAGTATGCAATTTGGGACACATCTAACATACACAACAAACTTCTTAAGATCTTGTCTTGGTTACACAAGCAACATGCCTGTGAACACTGTCGACGCGGACAACTATGCACAAGTGCAAACGGAAATCTGCCCTTTGCCTATGGCGAAGGTCTGATGCAGAAGTAAAACGCTTTAAGGGGTTCCTCATAATTTTAAACTTCATTTCTCACCTGAATTCTGAAGTTAAAATTTATTTTTTTCTTCTTGGCCTGTTTTTGTCTGACTATGCTGACCCATTGAGCTTTTTGTTTCCCCTTGGTCATGCCTTAATTTAGCAATTTCCAGTATTTTATTGGTATTGCATAATTCTCAAGCGCATTTACAGTAACCATTTTTCACAATTCAGTGTAAATGAAACCTATTTTCGACTCATTTTACCTGCAAGAAAAAAATCCTATTTTATATTTATTTACACCTGAATCTAAAGGCTTTTTCACTTCCGGCCTTTGTTAACTACTTTTATAGACATAATACATAACTTAAAAATGTATAGTGTATATATAAAGATTGGTGTGTACTGTAATCAGTAAAAACTTCTGCTTGGAAAACATTATGGTCAGAAAATCAACTTGCATAATAAGTTTGCACAAAGTGTATTGAAATCATTTGAAAATTGTCTTGTCTTCAAAAAGTGTGTCTGTCTAACCAAGTTAAAATGGAGTTTAAACTGATTTTTTTTATCTTAAATATGTTTTGTAAATAATTTTTACAAGCATTGTTTTACTTCGTGTCCGGCCGTTCACCAATTGGACTTTGCCTCTTTATTCAAACTGTATATAAAACACATACACACACTATTTTTAGAAACATTGTTTACCGTGTAAATCATGATGTCAATATACAACTCAAAGCACAGACACAGTTTTGAAAGGATATAGTTTAAGGTCTTTTTGGTCATAGAAAGAGTTCTGTTGTATAACAAAACACATACACTCACTTTAAGGATTATTAGGAAACCTGTTCAATTTCTCATTAATGCAATTATGTAATCAACCAATCACATGGCAGTTGCTTCAATGCATTTAGGGGTGTGGTCCTGGTCAAGACAATCTCCTGAAGCCCAAACTGAATGTCAGAATGGGTAAGAAAGGTGATTTAAGCAATTTTGGGCATGGTTGTTGGTGCCAGACGGGCCGGTCTGAGTATTTCACAATCTGCTCAGTTACTGGGATTTTCACACACACAACCATTTCTAGGGTTTACAAATAATGGTGTGAAAAGGGAAAAACATCCAGTATGCGGCAGTCCTATGAGCGAAGATGCCTTGTTGATGCTAGAGGTCAGAGGAGAATGGGACGACTGATTCAAGCTGATAGAAGAGCAACTTTGACTGAAATATCCACTCATTACAACCGAGGTATGCAGCAAAGCATTTGTGAAGCCACAACACGCACAACCTTGAGGCGGATGGGCTACAACAGCAGAAGACCCCACCGGGTACCACTCATCTCCGCTACAAATAGGAAAAAAAGGCTACAATTTGCATGAGCTCACAAAAATTGGACAGTTGAAGACTGGAAAAATGTTGCCTGGTCTGATGAGTCTCGATTTCTGTTGAGCCATTCAGAAACAGAATGAGAACATGGATCCATCATGCCTTGTTACCACTGTGCAGGCTGCTGGTGGTGGTGTAATGGTGTGGGGGATGTTTTCTTGGCACACTTTAGGCCCCTTAGTGCCAATTGGGCATAGTTTACCTGAGCATTGTTTCTGACCATGTCCATCCCTTTATGACCACCATGTACCCATCCTCTGATGGCTACTTCCACCAGGATAATGCACCATGTCACAAAGCTCGAATCATTTCAAATTGGTTTCTTGAACATGACAATGAGTTCACTGTATTAAAATGGCCCCCACAGTCACCAGATCTCAACCCAATAGAGTATCTTTGGGATGTGGTGGAACAGGAGCTTCGTGCCCTTGATGTGTATCCCACAAATCTCCATCAACTGCAAGATGTTATCCTATCAATATGGGCCAACATTTCTACAGAATGCTTTTAGCACCTTTTTGAATCAATGCCACGTAGAATTAAGGCAGTTTTGAAGGCGAAAGGGGGTCAAACAGTATTGTATGGTGCTCCTAATAATCCTTTAGGTGAGTGTATTTGCAGTTAATTTGTAAAAAATATTATTTTAAAAATAAACTTACCCGATGTGTCATTTTGGAAAACTTCCCTTTTCTCTGTATTACTGTCTTTGAATTTTTCATCTTTGTGATCAGAATTGTCATCCCCCTCTTCTGCTTTAACTAAACCTCCATATGATTTCTGTTCTTTATCAACAGATATTCCGTCTCCTAGATCCTCATACATGTCACAAATGAGAAATGTGTTTGTTTCATCATCAAGTGTCTTGTTAATCTTTTGGAGTAACTCAGAGTGCCATTCTCTCTTTCCTTCTTCAAAATAAAGATGTCCACCTCCACATTCCTGTATTAAGTGATGAATAGAATCACATCTCTGTTCTTCAGTGTTTCTGTCTTCATCTGTCAGCACTACGGTGTATTTGTTTGCCTGATGACTGAATTTCTGCAGCACATATTTCACTCTGATTCTGTCTTCTTCACTGAAGTCATGATGTTGTAGTATGAGGATGATCACATGAGGTCCTGGAGCAGACAGAGACACACACTCTCTCACTTCATGACTGATCTGATAGTCTGTGAGGTTTGGATGAAGCAGATGAGGATTGTTGATCACAGTGATGTGTCTCTCCTCCAGTTTTCCTCTGACTCTCTCACTGCGCTGCTCAACATCATCTGGAGGAGCTTCAGTCTCAAACGCTGATCTTCTCAAGATGAAGTTTCCAACTCTGCTGTTTTCTGAGACATTCTTGCCCAGAAGAATAATCCTCAAATCACTCACTGGAGGACACATGACAATACAAAAAATACATGATTAAACTACAAGTCTTTTCTGTGTTATTTGACTAGAATTGATCAGGGGTCCCCAGGTTCGGTCCTTCAGAAGTTAGCTCCATCCCTAAATAAACACACCTGAAGCAGCTGATCAAGATCTTAGTAAGTGTAACTGGTCTGTTGTCTGCGTTGTGTATTTAGAAGAACAGGACAGCATTCGCAGTTTCGCTGATCTTTTATTCCCTGATGTACACAAACAAATGTAATCAGCCTCTTAGTGAGAGTTGCCCTCGGTTACTCTATAAAACAAATGTGATATAAACTTATCACATGTGCTCTCATTTCACTTTTAGGTCCAGATGCAAAAATATAACTTAAACGGGATGAAATGACAAAAATAGCCACACAGATAGGTAAAATAATTTTATATACATAAATTAGAGTGAAAATATAGACATAAAAGCAACAATAAGATTTAGGATTAATTAAGATTATCAGGAGCCCAAAATAACCTCACCTCTCCACTGCATAACCAATGCAAAGAGGAAGAGGAGGGGACAGAACAGCAAATTATATGGACTCACGACGTCACATCAATTAAAGGGGAAAGGCACTCACTTCACTTAGGCAGTCATCAGGTGTATGTAAATGAACAATTTTGTGAGAATTCTAATTAATAATACATATATTTAACAGTACACTTTCTGTACCTGTTACATAGGCACAGGAGGCAGATGTGTTTAGGTAGGGTAGAGCTAAACTCAGAGTTTGGGGACCCCGATCTAGATCATTACTTGATTTATCATCACCATCTTATAAATGATTCAAACTAAATATCTACAGTAAATTTTATATGTTGTGGGGAAGAAATAATTTATGGTTTAGCAATAATTTGAAATGTCATGTATACATCTAAAAGGTGTGTATAAGGTTTATAAAGCCCTTAAAGTGTATTGACTTACTGTTAGGGCGATCACCAGATGGACTATGCCGCATTGTGCCAACTGCATTAAAAACACACACACGTGATATTATCCACAACTGTTTCATTTCATTGTTACATTTACATTTAGTCATTTAGCAGACGCTTTTATCCAATGTGACTTACAGATGAGGAAATATTGGAAGCAATTATAACAACATAGGCAACAAAATACAAAAGTGCATCAAAACTAGTCCATTAAAAGTAGCACAGTATACAAAGCTATGTGTATTATTAGTAATGTTAATTAAAAAACTCAAAGCTATATTTCAACTGCTTGGTTTAGTAGCTTTTGGTAAATTCTGGATGTATTGTTGTCTTTACAATATTTAGAATTTGTTATATAATTTTGTAATTTATATATAATTCCAATGTATTTATTTATTTGGACAGTCCAACACTGAGGTGAACATGTTTATGTGGTATACATGCGTTTATGGTGTGTGTTTCATGTTAAGTGACAGTAAACATTGTGATAATACAAGATGTTCTCTGACTGACAGTCTTCTTCTCAGAAGATGATGCTAATACTGACTTAAAATCTTCTCTGATGAAGTTCAAGAGATTTGTTGAACAAGAGACTATGTTGTGGTATTTTTATCATTTTTAAATTTTTAATACTTTGAAATCTTTCATATTAAACAGTATTTCCTAATTTATTAATTATATATTGTAAATATTTTATCTTTAGTGTTCCAATGCATTGTTTTGCAATATTTCTCCGTCCATAATACACACATTTCTAAGTGTTTCATAACATTAAGTAATATTTGTGCTAGATTGTCGTTTATACTGCTCAGTTGGTAAAGCCCTGAATGCAAAGCATAAAAGGTCAACAGTCAGTAAATGATATTTATTCACATGGAAATTCAAAAGTATAAAAATGGATCAAAGTACAAACAGTGTTTTGGCGCCATTAAAGGCTATAATGCAGGATGCATGGTCGTCCCATACGATAAGAAAATGGCGTTGCTGTTTCATGCACGTTTTAGTCGACCTCATTATGAGATGCAATTGCCCAACAGCTCCACCAGATGTCAAGCTCAAGGGCTCTGTCCTGAATAAAGATTTGAACCTGGAAATTGCCTCTTTAAGAACTGATCTCGCATGTAAAGAAAGTTTGATACTTGTGAGCCACAACTGTACTCTGTACAGTCGTAACCTTCCTGGTTTATGTGATATTACTTGATATATATTACATACAGTTACTACAATAAATAAATAGAACAAAGTCTATACAGAGGAATTCCAACATATTTGGATCTTTAGTTATATGTTTTATGTTAATTCTTACCTGCACTCGACGCCATCTCATCTTTATCAAGTTCAAGCGTTCTTGTGAGAGAAAGAGGAAGAGAAAGAGGAAGTGGTTTAGAGAGGCGGCGTCATGTTATGTAGACTCAATGTTAAATTGCATTCCTTTAAAAACAACCGCTACCAAGCCCACAGATGTTTCTGAATAAATAGCTAAAGTATGACAATTGAATCATTCTACTGAATGTGTTAAGTACACAATACAACTTTATACAGTGGCACATTACTGCAGAGCAATCAGGGGTAAGGTGCCTTGCTCAAGGGCCCTTCAGTCATGACCTGCTGACACTGAGGTTCAAAGCTGCAACCTTCTGATCACAAGCCCAACACTATTCATAATCATAAAAATTCATAATACACACAGTTGGATCAGATGTACAATACAAGAATAAAACATAAATCTACTGTAGCCTAGTCACATAAAAATATACAGAAGACTCAAGTGTTTGTTGTGAATGTATAGGCATATATAAAGTCACATTCAAATATTAACCATACTTAGCCCAACAAACATTAAGTCCAATGATATGAACCATAAATAAAATATCTGCCGTGCATTTAAAACAGCATCCTGCATACTATTTAATGAAGAAGAACATAATTCCCCGCTTTGTGAAAGAAAGAAATGACAAGTTTCTTGTGAACAACATTATTTATTGACACCTTTATCAAAAAGAGGACTCATGATCATCATAGGCTCTCAATAACGACTCCTATGGGTTGCCACTTTTCTTCAAATTGTATTTATCCTTCTGTCAAACTGCTCCCGCTCACTGATAAAAGAACGTTTAAAGTTGTAGACTAAATTGTTATTGGAAACAATGGCAGGATGTAATGCTTGACAATTTCTCCTTTATAGCATCCTAACATACCTTATGTCAATGACAGGCCCTGGTAGAAAGGTATTCTCAGCCTCCAGCATGGTGAGATTTTGCAAAGCAGCAAGAGAACAGATGATGGACTACCAAAGAAAGAGTTAAGTTGGGTAACAGCCCAAACAAGTAGTAGCATTTTAGTATCAAAATTATTTTCATATTTCTTTGTACAACAAAACTGAGTGTCGTTACATTAACAATTTTTTGTTCCGGGCCGTCCGACCGGGAGGAGACCCCGGGGAAGACCTAGGACATGCTGGTGGGACTATGTCTCCCGGCTGGCCTGGGAACGCCTCGGTGTCCCCCCGGAAGAGCTAGAGGAAGTGTCTAGGGTGAGGGATGTCTGGGCATCTCAACTTAGATAGCTGCCCCCGTGACCCGGCCCCGGATAAAGCGGAAGAAAATGAATGGATGGATTAAAACATTTCCACATATGTCTCTGTAAGTCCTTTATGTGCAGTAAATATGCTAAATGCATTTGTGAACCATGTACCTGAATGCGGTTATCTGTTGCTACAATAAAGTCCACTGACGCTTGGATGCATGACTTTTGTCTCCTCTCAACATCCACATATTGTGGCAGGTCATAAGTAAGCCCTGGAAAAGACCAGTAAAGAGGTTTAGACATTAGACCTATTATATTTTTTGCTGTGCTGTAATGCCTCAGTTTGGTCAGTTATTTACATTGGCAAGGAATTTCCATTGAAAATGAAATACCAGATTAAAAATCCAGAAAATCATACACGAGCATAAAAATCACACAATCATTGATGTTGGTCTATTGAGGAAAGGCCAATGATACAAATATAACAATTTGGAAAAATAAATAAGACGTTATTTACGAAGCTGAAACATATGAACAGTAGTATAGTTGTGTGTCACCCCAATATATAAACCAGTGACTTCTGTCCACTGTCCAGGATCGAGACGATGTGCAATAGTATGTAGCTGCGGTCAGAGGTGGCACAGCGGGCACGCTGGTGGATGTAGCTGCGGTCAGAGGTGGCACAGCGGGCACGCTGGTGGATGTAGCTGCGGTCAGAGGTGGCACAGCGGGCACGCTGGTGGATGTAGCTGCGGTCAGAGGTGGCACAGCGGGCACGCTGGTGGATGTAGCTGCGGTCAGAGGTGGCACAGCGGGCACGCTGGTGGATGTAGCTGCGGTCAGAGGTGGCACAGCGGGCACGCTGGTGGATGTAGCTGCGGTCAGAGGTGGCACAGCGGGCACGCTGGTGGATGTAGCTGCGGTCAGAGGTGGCACAGCGGGCACGCTGGTGGATGTAGCTGCCGTCAGAGGTGGCACAGCGGGCACGCTGGTGGATGTAGCTGCCGTCAGAGGTGGCACAGCGGGCACGCTGGTGGATGTAGCTGCGGTCAGAGGTGGCACAGCGGGCACGCTGGTGGAGCTGCGGTCAGAGGTGGCACAGCGGGCACGCTGGTGGATGTAGCTGCGGTCAGAGGTGGCACAGCGGGCACGCTGGTGGATGTAGCTGCCGTCAGAGGTGGCACAGCGGGCACGCTGGTGGATGTAGCTGCGGTCAGAGGTGGCACAGCGGGCACGCTGGTGGATGTAGCTGCCGTCAGAGGTGGCACAGCGGGCACGCTGGTGGATGTAGCTGCGGTCAGAGGTGGCACAGCGGGCACGCTGGTGGATGTAGCTGCCGTCAGAGGTGGCACAGCGGGCACGCTGGTGGATGTAGCTGCGGTCAGAGGTGGCACAGCGGGCACGCTGGTGGATGTAGCTGCGGTCAGAGGTGGCACAGCAGGCATGTTGGTGGATGTAGATGTAGATAATAACAGCGGTTATTATTTGCGAAAATAATACGCAAATATGTTACAGTCATGGACAACTGTCCTTGAAAAGTGAAGCTGAAGATGAGTTTGTACTTTCTTTTCTTAGAGGTTTTGTAAAAAGAAGTACTGCAGAACGGAAAGTGGTAAAGGGAACAGCAGGAGGCGCATTTGCTGAGTGTTGGTACTTTGCAACCTCTCTGTATTGATGGAATTACTTTACCTGAAGAGAGAATACAGTTTACTTTAAGTAGAAAGAGGAAATTGGCGTAAATAATTCATACAAATTCAGAGAGATTTGCTTTTCTAAACCTTTTTGAAATAACAAGTTAAAGAAAACATAAAATCACAGTACTACTGGTCGAGTGCAGATAAGCTGAAATGGTTTTGAAGGAGCTAAATCTAATTCTTTAAACTACTGAGTTGCTTATTTTAGGTGTTCGCGCTTTCCTCATGTACTGTAGTTTGCTTCTTTGTTTCATCTCCATAAAGAACGAACCGACCATTTCTTGTTTTCAACACCATATAGTTTATTGGCTCCACACCAAGGTGCACATTCCGATTATATCCAATGTACGTACAAACATATGAAGCTTACGACGTCTGTGAGGTAGTTGCGTTGTTTCACTTTGCATTTGCAATTAAAAAAAAACGTTTTGGCCCTTCCAGGTCAAACCCCTGCCTTACAACAGTAGCTAGGTCACTTAAATATCAGAATGCACAAGTGATGTTAAAACTACGGACCATGTGTTTTTCTCATGTAATGTGATACAGACATTTTGGTGTATTATATAAATGGATTAAGTAACAGTTGTCTTCAATCCCAACCTCTTTCTCTAGTGACAATATAACATTTGGATTGATATTGCAAAGCAAGGGTGATGAGCTCTGTACTAATATAATTGTAAATTATTTTGTAGAATTGTAAAATCATCTCCCAAATTTGTTTTGTTTTTTAAACGAATTTAAACTGTATATTAAATATAAAAAAAATGTTGAACGGTCCTAAAGCACCAAAAATATAGCTGATGGTCACTAAATCCTCCCCTTATATCATATATTTTTTTATTTATAAATCATCTTTATTTTTGTTACTAAGACTAAATATATCTTTTCTATTTGATTTAGAGCTCTCTCTCAGGTTATATCTTTTCTGTGTCCTTTTTGGAAGGAACCAATATGCAGCCATGTTTGTTTGTAAATCTTGATATTCTAAATTAACAAAATGCACAACCGTGTTAACAGGCCTCTCAGTGGCTAAAATAGAAATAATACACACCTATATATATTTATATATATATATATTAACACGGTCGGAAGAATATCTTACCAGAAAAGGCCATCTCGCATAGGCTATAGAGACAAAATTAGAATATGTTCTCTATATTTTTTCTGCTCCAGGTCTGCAGTCTCCCTCTTCTCGGTAACTTCGCTCTCAGTCCGGCAGGTGGCGCAAGTGCATCACGTCACATCGACAACAGAACGAGAAGAAGAAGAAGCTAAAATCGACAGCACCTACGTGTGGTTTGTGTTCATCATTATTATAGACGCGATTTATGTTTGTGTTTGATTTCTCGCTTGCTGTAACTTAACGTTCATGTCGGACTTTTTAAAATCTTCAGATGAGTAATGTTTTAAGATTTAGTTAATTCTTTAGTCAGGAACGTTTTTTCCTGATTTAACAAGACTCGTGATTTTAACGTTAAAGGGGCTTTATGCGTTGTATGAGTGTGAAGATGATTGTGATGATGTGTTCAGATGTCCATGATGATGATGATGATGAAGGTGCAGGTGGATGTGATGTGCTGTAAGTCAGTAGGAACTGATCTGTCTATGCTGGATATTGATGATCTGATGACAGAAATCTGTCAGCTGAAGAAAGAGGTGAAGTTACTGGAGACAAAACTCAGAGAGAGAGACCAACTCAACACAAAGGTTTGGACGCATTCAACATTCATTTCATCTTTAACATCAGTGACTGTCTGTCTACAAATATAAAGATGAGCATTGTTTTAAGTGCTGAAGGTCCAAAACTAAACTGAATACCAGCTAAGTGTGGATAAACTTTAACATTCATTGATATCTGTAATATTGGTCTTCATACTAGTTTAAAAGTGTTTAATCTCTGAATGTTATTGTGTGTTTGTTGTGATGTTGTTTTCAGGATGTTTGTGGTGTTTCTCTCTGTGACGTCACTGATCAAACATCTCCAGATCTTCTGCTTTCTGTCTGTAATGAAGAGCAGAAGACATCAGTGAAGCTGCTGGACTGTGAGATGGAGCTGAAAACACAAATCAAAGAAGAACAGACAGATGAAGATGATGTATTTTATTCAGGTGTGTGTCTTCAATGAACACTTTCAGTGTTGTTTCAGAAGTGCATTTTTTCTACCGCGTCATAATTGATCATAATGATTTTCTGTGTTCATTCTAGACCTGATGGAGGTAAAGGAGGAGAAATTAGAAGAGAAACCTCATTTAAAAAATGAAGAAGAATCTCCGAGCTGCTTAAACAGTGAGCATTTGACACCCCAGAAATGTCAAAGTGCAACAGTCAAATATTCGTGTACATGGCCTCAGTGTGGAAAGATCTTTACTTATTACTACAACCTTGAAAAGCACATCACAATTCACTCTAGAGAACGGTCTAACATATGTTATCAGTGTGGAAAGACCTTCCGTCGTGAATACCACCTTAAGAGGCACATGAGAATTCACACTGGAGAAAAGCCTTATAAATGTGAGCAGTGTGGAAAAGCTTTCATTCGTAAAGAAGACCTTAATTCGCACATGAGAGTTCACACTGGAGAAAAGCCATACAAATGTCATCAGTGCGGAAAGATTTTCTTTTATATCTATGACCTTGAAAAGCACATTACAATTCACTCTACAGAACGTTCTTACAAATGTTATCAGTGTGGAACGACCTTCCGTCGTGAATACCACCTTAAGAGGCACATTAAAATTCACACTGGAGAAAAGCCTTATAAATGTGAGCAGTGTGGAAAGAACTTTATTCGTAAAGAAGACCTTAATTCGCACATACGAGTTCACACTGGAGAAAAGCCGTACAGTTGTGAGCAGTGTGGAAAGAGTTTTGCATGGACAGTGAATCTGAAAGAGCATCTACTCCAACATTCTGGAATAACATTTCAATGTGAAGAATGCAAAAAAACATTCATTTCAGCAAATAACCTGAGACGACACATGAAGCTTCATGTCTGGGATGGCTGATCTAATCATTATCAAATCTCATTTTTAATATCTAATTTATGTTATTTCAGCAATGTTTATATTTTTATCTGTTGGACTACCAGAATCCGATGAATTAGGGGTTTGT
This sequence comes from Barbatula barbatula, assembly GCA_037178815.1. NCBI lineage: Eukaryota > Metazoa > Chordata > Actinopteri > Cypriniformes > Nemacheilidae > Barbatula > Barbatula barbatula. The sequence continues at coordinate 1,450,798 of CM074092.1, read as the reverse complement.
GCAGTTTTGGGATCTTATAATGTTAAAGTGTCTGTGTGATGATGGCCAACGCATTCTGAGTAGATAAAGTTCATCTGATACACAGTTTGGAGTTTTACACAATGAGCAACTCAAAGTTTTTCAGGTTAGTGAAAGCATTTGTTTAATATTAAGAGTTGTAATAATTCATTCTTAATCAAATCAAATGGGTTTTCATAAGCAGAGCTCTTTAAATTTAATAAAATATGTAATTAACAAATAATAAAATTAACTTAACTATTACATGCTGTGTTGCACAATTTCTTAAAAGTTGTAACCTCAAGTATCTGTCAAAAAATAGAATTGACCAAAATATAACGTAAAACTAGTAAACCATGGCTGAAGAGTGGGTAACTATGTGAAACTAGAGAATACCTTGTTGGTTTTTAGGCTTCAATATGCTCTTTATTTTAGTTGCAGCCGTGACTGGTTTCTCAAAATATTGTCATTGTAAATTCTTGAAAAGATGTAATCATTCATCCGTTATCATTGTGTAACGTAGAAGAATGCAGAAATATGCAAGAAAAATTCATTTTCATTAAGCCATTTATGCCTTAATCCATGTTAATGTTCACGTTGAGTATGAAGTGATAGAAAAAGTAATGAGGGCCTGTGCCCAGTAGAGCTTTAGGTTTGGCAATGCCACATGAAGATTCATTCAGGTGTGAAGCCTTATATCTGTACATTCTGTGAAAAGCCTTCTCAAGACTCTTGAGATCTTAAAAAACATGAGAAAACACACCAAAACCACCGTTCATCTTGCAAATGTGAAACAATCAAACAGATTTCACATTGAGAAGTTTTGCAAAGAGAGCAAAGTTCATAAAACTGTTCAGATCAGAAGATCCCTGAGATATTCAGCAGCAGTAAAAGAACATCACATTATCAGAATCAGAAGGAGCTTTATAACAAAGTATGTTTACACACACAGAAAGGAATTTGACTTGGCGACAGGAGCTTAGTACAGAAGAAAGTGTACACATAGTGCAAATATACATTAAGATAGAATTTTGTTTTTAATTAAATAATAATTAACTATATACAAAAAGGGAAAATTATAGACAAAAAATAACATTTAATTGTATAAATGAGTGTTTAAAGATGTGCAGATGTGTTATTTTCAGGTTTAACGTATTGTTGTGATTTTCTGAGCTCTTTCTCTCACTCTGGATGTGTAGAGATCTTTGAGGTCGTGCAGATGGGCACCAATTATCCTCCCAGCAGTCCTGACTGTTCGTTGTAGTCTCTTAATATCTGATTTAGTTGCTTAAAACAGCTCGAGCTAGCATTTTAATCTGGGATTTGCTTAAGGCTTGTCTGTGAAACCATTCATATGTGTTTAAGATAAACCAACATTAGTCGGGTAAGAAAACAATAAAGAGCATATTGAAGCCTAAAAACCAACAAGGTATTCTCTAGTTTCTCTTCATGTTTAACTGGTGATGACATAAAGACATGAACACTATTGTTGTGATTTCAGAAGTGCTCATTGCATTTCTGTACTATGTGATATTGATCATAATGATGTTCTCTGTTCATTTTAGATCTGATGAAGGTTAAGGAGGAACGTTCAGAACTGAATGAAATTGAGGAAAAATCGATTAGCTGCTTGAACACAGAACAGAATTTTTCACCAAAACATTGTCAAATAGCAACAGATAACAAAGAATCTCCCTCCTGCCCTCAGTGTGGAAAGATCTTCACTCATAAATCCAAACTTAGTAGACACATGAGAATTCACACTGGAGAACGGCCGTTCAGATGTGAGCAGTGTGGAAAGACCTTTATTAGTAACTGCCACCTTAAGAGACACTCAAAGATTCACACTGGAGAAAGATCTTATAAATGTGAACAGTGTGGAAAGAGCTTTATTCGTAAAGACCAATTTAATGACCACATGAGACTTCACACTGGAGAGAAACCTCACGGATCTGAAAAGAATTGGTCACCCAAAAAATCTCAAAGTGCATTACACAACGATTCTCATATGCGTGGAAAGAGCTTCACTTCAAAATCCGATCATATTAGGCACACAAGAATTCAGGCTGGAAACGGGCCCTACGGATGTGGCCAGTGTGGAAAGGCCTACAGTCGTGAATACAACCTTAATAGGCACATGCATGAACACAGTGGAGATAAATCTTATAAATGTGATAAGTGTGGAAAGATCTTCATTCGTAAAGACAACCTTAATGCACACATGAGAGTTCACACTGGAGAAAAACCTTATAAGTGTCAACAGTGTGGAAAGAGTTTTGCGTGGGCAGATAATCTAAGAGAGTATCTTCTCTATCATTCTGGAGTGAGATCATTTCAGTGTGAACAGTGCAACAAAACGTTTATTAGTGCAATTGACCTGAACAAGCACACGAAGACTCATACAGGTGTGAAGACTCATGTCTGTTCCATCTGTGGAAAAGCCTTCTCACTATTCTCCAAATGTAAAGATCATATGAGGAAAACACACAGCACAACATATGACCAATTAAAACGGCACCACAAATATCATACTGGACCGTAATCTTACCCGTGCTCCTCATGTGGACGGAGCTTTTGAAAAATCAAGATATCTTGAGACATTTACATGTCAAAAAAGTGTTGTAAAGTTCATCCCCAGAAGACTGTTTAGACCTGAAGATCCCTGAGATCATGTGCAGTTACGTTTGCAAATCAATGTAATAATTTAGCAAAAATGCAGTTTTGGGTTATTAAAGTTTCTAGTTACTGATGATCAAAGTGTTTTGAGTAGATGCAGCTCATCTGACTGGATTCAAGCTTATTACACAATGAGCCTCTAAAAATTGTCCATGTTAGTGAATGCAAGTGTTTCAAAGGCTGTCTTTAAATGTTCTTTGGTTCCATGCACTGCTGGTTTTGCACTTTGAAGAGATTTAAATGCACTCCTCAACTATTTTTTTTAACCGGCAAAATATGCATCTTTCCTACGTTAATATAATATTGTTCATACTTCAATAAAATGACCTGAATTATAACATTTTGCAGTCCCGTAGTTTCTTAACTTGAACCTCATTTTGATCTAGATCTTTCAAAACCGGTGTGTTCATGCAAGACACATACATGTATTTTAACAGCTTGACTCCTTTTGTTTAAACAAAAATATGAACCGCATCTAAATTGTGGCTGATATTTTAGGACTGTTATTTCAGCAACGTTTAGCCTTTATTTTTACCAACATTTTATGAAACTGTTGTGATACCAGAATCCGACCATGACCGAAATACAACGTACAAACAGGGAACCATAGCGGAAGAGAGGGTAACTATGGTAACCGACTGTTGTCAGGCAGACGCCGCGTCTCACTCCAGGCCGGCAGGTGGCGCACACGCATCACGTGACACGGAAAACATCAGGTCAATGAGGAAAGTGCAATTCGCGTTTGAACCGCAGTAAGTCTTGTGTTTGTTTTTATTTTTTTTATGTGATTTATAGATGTGAACAAGTCTGTGAAAACAGTCAAAAGTGTCGGAGTGTAACCGAGTTCGATTTCAACCATTCATTTCATTATGATTTAAATCCTTGACGTGACATTATTACATTATTCCGTCAATAATAAATGATCCATGTTATGTTTTCACAGTATGCGCTTAACGTAATGGAGATATGTTTAATACAAAAAACATTCAATTATAAAAATGTATTTTTGCCGACTGTCTGTTCCCTCACTTACTGTAACTTCCTGTTTTTATACCGAACGCTTCTTTAGATGTTTTCAGATTCAGTTGCTTCTGTAGTCAGAAAAGTTTTATCTTCATTTAACGAAGCTCCTCACGTGTATAATCACATTGAAATGGGTCTTTTAGTGTGAACATTGTGTGATGTTGTGTTCAGATGTCCATGATGATGATGATGATGAAGGTGCAGGTGGATGTGATGTGCTGTAAGTCAGTAGGAACTGATCTGTCTATGCTGGATATTGATGATCTGATGACAGAAATCTGTCAGCTGAAGAAAGAGGTGAAGTTACTGGAGACAAAACTCAGAGAGAGAGACCAACTCAACACAAAGGTTTGGACACATTTGTGCAGAAAGGTTTTGGACAGATGTGTCAACGCTTTGAATGTTATTGTGTGTCTGTTGTGATGTTGTTTTCAGGATGTATGTGGTGTTTCTCTCTGTGACGTCACTGATCAAACATCTCCAGATCTTCTGCTTTCTGTCTGTAATGAAGAGCAGAAGACATCAGTGAAGCTGCTGGACTGTGAGATGGAGCTGAAAACACAAATCACAGAAGCAGAAGTACAGACAGAAAGAGAAGATTTGATTCGTTCAGGTGTGTGTTCTTCCGTATTCAACCGGTAATAATACAAACATGTGAACAGATTAGTATAGTTTAAGCCGTTCTGATTTTCTCTGCGCGTTTTAGATCTGATGAAGGTGAAAACAGAAATGTCAGAATCAGGACAACAAACAGATGGATGTGATATGATTTATTCAGGTTTGTATTTTTCCTTACGGTTTAACCAGCAATAACACAAAGATATGGGGTGATTGCACCAGCTGGAATAGTTCTTAAAGTGACTTAAAGGGCAAATTCAACCAAAAATCTACTTTGTGGGATTTTTTAATCACCCACATGACGTAAGACATGTTTAGAGAACTTACGGCGTCTTCGGAGCACAAATGAAGATATATAGGTGGCATCGGAGAGATTCCGGACCTCCTCATAGACATCATGGTGTCAGTTGTTGTCAAGGTCCAGAAAAGTAATAAAGACATTGTTAAATTGGTCCATCTGCTCATAGTGGCTCAGTTGAATTTCTTTGAAGTGACGAGAATGCTTTATGTGCAAAAAACAAACCAAAATGCAGATTCAATGGATATATTCTCCTCTGTCTTGTCAGTGTATGGCGCGTTCAAGAGAGCACTTCTTCATAGTCTTCTTGGACGAGAGCAACTCTGTGTTTACATGCAGACGCACCCTGTGTATAAGCTGATCTTTGCAAAATATCTGATGATTTCAAACCAGAATATACAGAAGACGAACTAAGAGATAGGGAAGAGGAGTTGCACTTCAGTGCATGCGTCAAAATGCTCTCTTCCAAAAGACGAAGAAGAAGTGCTATCGTGAACGCACGCCATAAACTGACAAGACAGGGGAAACATATCCACTAAAGTATTTTCTGGGTTTTTTTGCACATAAAGTATTCTCGTCGCTTCAAAAAATTCAACTGATCCAGTATGAGTGGATGGACCAATTTAACCATGTCTTTAGTACTTTTCTGGACCTTGACAACAACTGACACCATGATGTCTAAGAGGAGGCCTGGAAATCTCTCGGATGCCACCTAAATATCTTCATTTGTGCTCCGAAGACGGCGGAAGTTCTCTAAACATGTTGATGTCATTTGGGTGACTAAAAATCACACAACCTTGATTTTTGGTTGAACTTCCCCATTAAGTCCTGTGTAGGATTCATTTCAGAAGTGCTCCTACATTTTTTTTTACTGTTATTTGATCATAATGATTTTCTCTGTTTGTTTTAGACCTGATGGAGGTGAAGGAGGAAAGACTGGAACCACATGAAATAGAGGAACAACACCAATTCTTTCCTATAGAACAATCTCTGAGCTGCTGGAAGACTGCGAAAAAATCTCAGAGAGCAGCGGACAAAGATTCATGTAGCTGCCCTCAGTGTGGAAAGACCTTCACTCGTAAATCTGATCTTAATAAGCACATGAGAAGTCACACCGGAGAACGACCTTACACATGTGAGCTGTGTGGAAAGACCTACATTCATAAACACCACCTCAACAGGCACATGCAAATGCACGTCGGAGAAAGATCTTTTAAATGTGACCAGTGTGGAAAGACCTTTGTTCGTAAAGACAACCTTAATGTGCACAAGGAAGTTCATACAAAGCCTTACAGGTGCGACCTGTGTGGAAAGAGCTTCTTGTATCAACACATCCTTCAAGCTCACATGAGGCGTCACCCAGAAGAGAAAGCTTTCATCTGCTCCTCATGTGGACAGGGTTTTAAAGAATCAAAACATCTCGAGACTCACATGAAGAAGTACTGCAAAGAGAGCATAGTTCATCTACATGAAAGTGTTCAGATCAGAAGATCCCTGAGATCTTCAGCAGTAACTTGTTGAAATTACTAGTGAAAGAGTTTGTCCTTGACCTTCACTGAATGTTTCTTATGTTACAATTCAGCAAAAATGTTTTGTAGGACTGTTAATTCAGCAATGTTAATATTTTGTCAGCGTTTTGAATATATTTAATTTAATCAGTGGGCTCCTGACCAGGGCTGCAGAGGCTAGTAAATAATAGGTTTGTGCAGTTTTGTGACCATGTAAAGTTCAAGTGTTTGTGTTTGCTGATGATCAAAGTGTTTTGAGGAGATACAGCTCATCTGATTTACAGTCTGAAATCAAACCTGTTGTTACACAATGAGACACTTTATGCATTTGCCAGGTGAATGGATCCAAATATTTAAATATTAAAAGTTTAATTTGAGGCATTTAGAAGCAAGTGAACTTGATTTCCTGAAGCTCAGTGGTTAGAGCATGGCACTAGCTATGCCTAGGTCATGGGTTCCATCCCAGCGATTGCACAAACTCGGATACAAATGTATAGTATCATGCAATGTAAGTCGCTTTGGATAAAAGCATCTGCCAAATGCGTAAATGCTAATTTTACAGTTTATGAACTATGTCAAATGTTGTATGTATTACTCGAGAGAAGTATTTGAGTTTAAATGTTTCTGTGTGTTTTTTAATTGCTTGACATGATATTTCTTGTCAATAATCGGTTTGAAAGACTTTTTACGCCACATGTTTCAGCTCCATCAGATGTGCATCCGATGAATGAATGTGTTTCGGGTGCAGGCGTTTCAACATCGATGAGGTTGACCATAGATCACTACAAACAAGAATGATTTCTCTTATATTAATTTACATAGTGAAACTGTCCACCCATGAGTAGAAGACACGGGTTCATCTTCGAGATCATCGCCCTCTAGTGGACAAATGCTATGACGTAACGAAGCCAATTGCTCACGTGACTTGGCCAGTTTGATCAGAGACTTGTTCGACTTGATGCGGCAGGCGGATGACATCAAAGTACCGCGAGAGCTATTCGAAAGACAACTTTTTATGGTTTTTCCAATCGCTCTCGCGGTACTTCGATGTCATCCGCCTGTCGGATCTTGCGACGCCGCATCAAGCCGACTGACACGCTTATCGAAGTCCTGATTCGCATCAAATCCTTGAAGGTTTTAAAGTTTCGTGAAGCGAGCATCGGGTGGGACAGTATAACACACTCAACACGGAAGCGGCACCTATGTAAGCTATACGGTAGGTGGCGGTATTACTCCTGGGGAGCGAGCGGCAATAAACAAGACGAAGAAGAAGAAGGCAAGCAGCCGCCCGCGAGGTTTGAGTGCGGATTAAAGAAACAGCCGCTTTCGGTTTCAGTTGTGTTGTTTGTGTTCTTCATTCTTTTTGTAATTCATGTCGTGTTTGTGTCGCCAACGTACGTGATGTTTTAATCCTGAAGAAGTTTCTGTAACGTTATGGAAAGTTTGTTTTATTAATTTAACAAATCTCTCGCGTGAAATATTGTGTTGCACGTTGTGAGTGACTGCACAGGGAATTACAGTCTGTATGTCGAATGTAAACATGTTGAAGAAATTCTTATAAAAAAATAAAGCAGTGTAAAAAGTTCTTCACCTGTAAAGACAGCCTTAATGTACCCATCTGGCAGACATCCAGTTGATGTCTTCATTTTCATCTGCTGGGCATCCGGCAGATGCCGTTTGCTCATCTGCTCTCCATCTCTGAGACGTGTGCTGTCAGATGTCCTAAAGACCTCCAGAAGACGTCTGTAAGATGTGTATGATTTAGAATGGATGTTCAACAGCTCTTTCTAAGATGTTTTAACAGATGTTTTTACACAACAGATTTTTACATTTAGACATCTTACAGATGTACCTGTGCTATCTGGGATGAGAATTCATTCTGGAGAACGGCCTTACACATGTGAGCATTCATCAGTGCCACGTTAAGAGAGACATGGAAATTCATAGATGAGAAAAATCTTATGAATTTGACCAGTGTGGAAATAGTTTCATTTGTAAACACCATTTTAAGATTATAATTCGCACTGGAAAAAATGCTTTTTTTCTAAATACAAACTTAAACATCACATGAGAATTGAGAAAAGCCCTACAGTTTGTGATCAGTGTGGAAAAAGTTTCCTTTCTAAATGCAGACTTAAAGATCACATGAGAATTCGTCCTGGAGAACGGCCTTACAGATGTAATGAATGTGGAAAGAGTTTTGCATGAACATCGATTCTGAAAGAGCTTCTTCTCTGTCATTCTGCAGTGTGAACAGTGTAATAAAATATTCGTAGCTGCAGTTGACCTGAAGAGCCATACAGATGTGAATACTTATATGTGTTCCTTCTGTGAAAAGACTTTCTTAACACTCTACTGTCTTTAAAAGCATGAGTAAAAACACACATGTGAAATCTAATGTGAGTTCATTCACAAGAGACTGTTTGGATCTTCAGTAACGTAAACATTTCTTGTGAAGGAGTAACTTGACCTTAACTGAATGTATACAATGTAATAATTCAGAAAAAAAGTTGTAGGAATGTTATTTTGGCAATTGTAAAATCTAACAAACATTTTTATGGATTTCATCACTAAGTTCCTGACAACCGCTACTTGAATGACCTTAAAGGGGTTTGGCAAGAGACCATTGAATTAAAGGTTAGTGTAAATTGACGTGTGTTGTTTTTACTGAAGACCAACGTGTTTTGAGCAAGCAATCTAATTCACAGTCTGCAGTCTGAAATAAAAACATGTCATCACACAATGAGCTTTGAAGAGTTTTGAATGCGCTCCTCCGCTGTCATTCTCAATGATTAAACAGGCAAAACAGATTGTTGTGTGTATTTAAGTTTACATTATGTTGTTATTAACGTTTTTTTCAATTTAATAGTATTACAAAATATTACATTGCAACAATTTCTCAACTTTAAGGTCCACGTTCACAGACAGAGCTTAACATGGTATTGTTTAAGTAGATGCCATTATAAAAAACATCATATTTAAAGATATCTCAGTTAAGTGAGTTTGAATTTGCATTTTAATCTGGATTTGGTTTAAGCCTTATCTGTGTCAAATGTGTTTAAGATTAATAGACCAACATTATTCAGGTAAGGTAACGGAGGCCATGTCAAAACCATCATCAATATGATTGTCACTGCTTAAGAGTAAAAAACGGCCTACCTTTGACCACACTTTGACTTTTATTGAAACATGATCGAAATAAAAAATGGTAAATAAAAGTAATAATGAGAGTTGGTACCAATTGTAAACGCGTGCTCCTCCATTCCAGCAGGTGGCGCAAACGCGGCATCTGTCACAGAAAACAGCGCGTGAAGAGCAACTCGCAGCTTCCACATCGGTAAGTGTTGTTTATGGTTTTCATTACTTATGTTCAGATTCATATTTTTATCTTTTTTGCTTACTATCGTAAACGTTTTTTTTTTCTTGATACAATCATTTTATGATATAATCATATTGTAATGGTGTTTTGCGTTGTATGAGTGTGAAGATGATTGTGATGTTGTGTTCAGATGTCCATGATGATGATGATGATGAAGGTGCAGGTGGATGTGATGTGCTGTAAGTCAGTAGGAACCGATCTGTCTATGCTGGATATTGATGATCTGATGACAGAAATCTGTCAGCTGAAGAAAGAGGTGAAGTTACTGGAGACAAAACTCAGAGAGAGAGACCAACTCAACACAAAGGTTTGGACACATTCAACATTCATTTCATCTTTAACATCAGTGACTGTCTGTCTCATTGTTCAGGTGCTGTGGACTGACACTTTCCTCTTGAGATTTTTGTTGAATTAACATTTTAGTTTGCTTGGTAATGTAACTTCTGTCCTCTTTCTCTCACAATCAGACTGTTTTAGCTTCTGTTTGATATCTATAGATGTAACATTGGTCTTAGTACTAGTTTACGTGTGTTTAATCTCTGAATGTTACTCTGTGTTTGTTGTGATGTTGTTTTCAGGATGTTTGTGGTGTTTCTCTCTGTGACGTCACTGATCAAACATCTCCAGATCTTCTGCTTTCTGTCTGTAATGAAGAGCAGAAGACATCAGTGAAGCTGCTGGACTGTGAGATGGAGCTGAAAACACAAATCAAAGAAGAACAAACAGATGAAGATGATGTGATTTATTCAGGTGTGTGTCTTCCCTTCATGGTTAACCAGTAATGACACAAAGACATGAACACTATTGTTGTGAGTTCAGAAGTGCTCATTGCATTTGTGTACTATGTGATATTGATCATAATGATTTTCTCTGTTCATTTTAGACCTGATGAAGGTGAAGGAGGAAAGTTCAGGATTGAATGAAATTGAGGAAAAACCAGTTCAACTCATAACTGGAGAAAAATCTATTAGCTGCTTGAACACAGAACAGAATTTCTCACCAAAAATTTGTCAAATAGCAACAAATAACAAAGAATCTCCCTCCTGCCCTCAGTGTGGAAAGATCTTCACTCGTAAATCCAAACTTAGTAGACACATTAGAATTCACACTGGAGAACGACCGTACAGATGTGAGCAGTGTGGAAAGACCTTTATTAGTAACTGCCACCTTAAGAGACACATAAATATTCACACTGGAGAAAGATCTTATAAATGTGAGCAGTGTGGAAAGAGCTTTATTCGTAAAGACCAATTTAATGACCACATGAGACTTCACACTGGAGAAAAACCTTACGGATGTGATCTGTGTGGAACGGTGTTCTCTTATAAATACATGCTTCAAGCTCACATGAGACGTCACACAGAAGAGAAATCTCACCACTCCTCCTCATCTATAAATGTAAGATTGATCTTCATACTAGTTTAAATGTGTTTAATCTCTGAATGTTATTGTGTGTTTGTTGTGCTGTTGTTTTCAGGATGTTTGTGGTGTTTCTCTCTGTGACGTCACTGATCAAACATCTCCAGATCTTCTGCTTTCTGTCTGTAATGAAGAGCAGAAGACATCAGTGAAGCTGCTGGACTGTGAGATGGAGCTGAAAACACAAATCAAAGAAGAACAAACAGATGAAGATGATGTGATTTATTCAGGTGTTTGTCTTAAAATTGAGGAAAAAACAGATCAACTCATAACTGGAGAAAAATCTATTAGCTGCTTGAACACAGAACAGATTTTCTCACCAAAAATTAGTCAAATAGCAACAGATAACAAAGAATCTCCCTCCTGCCCTCAGTGTGGAAAGATCTTCACTCGTAAATCCAAACTTTGTAGACACATGAGAATTCACACTGGAGAACGGCCGTACAGATGTGAGCAGTGTGGAAAGACCTTTATTAGTAACTGCCACCTTAAGAGACACACAAAGATTCACACTGGAGAAAGATCTTATAAATGTGACCAGTGTGGAAAGAGCTTTATTCGTAAAGACCAATTTAATGACCACATGAGACTTCACACTGGAGAGAAATCTCACCGCTGCTCCTCATGTGGGCAGAGTTTTAAAGATTCGACACGTCTTGAGACCCACAGGAAGATGTTCTGCCAAGAGACCCAAGTTCATCCCTGTGAAAGTGTTCAGATCAGAAGATCCCTGAGATCCTCTGAGGTAGGCTAACGTGTTAAAATGACTAGTGATGGAGTTTCTCTTTCACCTTCGCAGAATGTTTCTTATAAAACAATGTAATAATTCAGCAAAAGCATTTTTTACACTCTTATAAATAAAGGTTCTTAAAGGGTTCTTCACACTGATGCCATAGAAGAAACATTTTGGTGTTTCAAAGAACCTTTCAAATGAAACTTATTTTAAAGCTTTTATATTTTGTACAGTCTTTTTCCACCATAAAAGGTTCCAAGGTTCTGTGGATGTTAAAGGATTTTTTTGGAACCATAAAGACAAAAATTATTCTTCTATGGAATTGTGTTGCACTTTTATTTTTAAGAGTGTGTAAATGTTCATATTTTTTCAGAATTTTTATCAGTCGATTCCTGGCAAGAGCTACTTGTTTGACAACCAAAGGTCAATAGATAAAATGTTTGTAGAGTTTTGTAATCTTGTTAAGTTATGATCAGGTTAGTGGATGTAAATATTTGAGTATTAAGAGTCTTAAGAATTTGCTGGCCATTTACTGTTGAGTAGTTCACCCTAAAAATTCAACACCTGGCATCATTTTCTCGCCTTCCTTCTGTTTCATATGTGTATGATGTCTATAAATGTAACATTAGTCTTCATACTAGTTTACGTGTGTTTAATCTCTGAATGTTATTGTGTGTTTGTTGTGATGTTGTTTTCAGGATGTATGTGGTGTTTCTCTCTGTGATGTCACTGATCAAACATCTCCAGATCTTCTGCTTTCTGTCTGTAATGAAGAGCAGAAGACATCAGTGAAGCTGCTGGACTGTGAGATGGAGCTGAAAACACAAATCAAAGAAGAACAAACAGATGAAGATGATGTGATCTATTCAGGTGTGTCTCTTCTCTTCATGTTTAACCAGTGATGACATAAAGACATGAACACTTTTGTTGTGATTTCAGAAGTGCTCATTGCATTTCTGTACTATGTGATATTGATCATAATGATTTTCTCTGTTCATTTTAGACCTGATGGAGTTAAAGGAGGAAACTTCAGAACTGAATGAAATTGAGGAAAAACCAGATCAACTCATAACTGAAGAAAAATCTATTAGCTGCTTGAACACTGAACAGGATTTCCCCTCTAAAAAATCTCAAACAGCAACAGATAAACAATCTCCCTCCTGCCCTCAGTGTGGAAAGATCTTCACTCATAAATCCAAACTTAGTAGACACATGAGAATTCACACTGGAGAACGGCCGTACAGATGTGAGCAGTGTGCTAAGACCTTTATTAGTAACTGCCACTTTAAGAGACACACAAAGATTCACGCTGGAGAAAGATCTTATAAATGTGAGCAGTGTGGAAAGACCTTTATTCGTAAAGACCACCTTAATGACCACATGAGACTTCACACTGGAGAAAAATCTCACCGCTGCTCCTCATGTGGACGGAGTTTTAAAGATTCGACACGTCTTGAGATTCACAGGAAGAAGTGCTGCAAAGTTCATACCACATGAAACTGTTCAGATCAGAAGATCACTGAGATCTTCAGAAGTAACGTGTTAATTGTGCTGGAGTTTGTGTTTGACATTCAATGAATGTTTAGTTTCAGACATTGTAATAATTTATCAAATTACATTTTGTAGTAATGTTAATATTTGATCAGTGCTTTTAATTCATTTTATCAGCATTTTCCTGACAAGGGCTACCAGAGGTCAATAAATAAAAGGGTTTGTGATCTTGTAAAGTTGAAGTGTTTGTGTTTACTGATGATCAAAGTGTTTTGAGGAGATACAGCTCATCTGATTTACAGTCGGAAATTAAACCTGTTATTATTAATGAGACATTTTGACGATTTCCCAGGTGCCTGAATGCAAATATTTGAGTATTAATAAGAGTTTAGAGTGATAGGTGAAAACTCCTAGAACTGTATTTAAAGAATTGATTAGTAAATGTTTTAAGTGCGAATAAAACCGCTTACAGTCACATGACAAAAATAAAAACATCGAACAACTGTAAGTAAACCATAGAGATGAATAAAAGGTAAACGACTGCTGTCAATCAGCCGCTGCGACTCGCTTCAGTCCAGCAGGGGGCGCAAACGCGACACGCGTCACAGAAAACAGCACGTGAAGAAATAACAGCTCACAGTTTTACCAGGAGTGTCGCTTCTCGTAAGTTTTGTGTTTCATCAACTTTTAGTGAATCACATTTAAATGTTTCTCTCGTTTACTGTAGCTTGTTGATTTTAATTGACGCTTTGAAGTCTCATATAATCGTGTTAAAATGGTGTTTTGCGTTGTATGAGTGTGAAGATGATTGTGATGATGTGTTCAGATGTCCATGATGATGATGATGATGAAGGTGCAGGTGGATGTGATGTGCTGTAAGTCAATAGGAACTGATCTGTCTATGCTGGATATTGATGATCTGATGACAGAAATCTGTCAGCTGAAGAAAGAGGTGAAGTTACTGGAGACAAAACTCAGAGAGAGAGACCAACTCAACACAAAGGTTTGGACGCATTCAACATTCATTTCATCTTTAACATCAGTGACTGTCTGTCTGACAAATATATAGATGAGCATTGTTTTAAGTGCTGAAGGTCCAAAACTAAACTGAATACCCGCTAAGTGTGGATAAACTTTAACATTCATTGATATCTGTAACATTGGTCCTCATTCTCGTGTTTAATTATTGTGTGTTTGTTGTGATGTTGTTTTCAGGATGTTTGTGGTGTTTCTCTCTGTGACGTCACTGATCAAACATCTCCAGATCTTCTGCTTTCTGTCTGTAATGAAGAGCAGAAGACATCAGTGAAGCTGCTGGACTGTGAGATGGAGCTGAAAACACAAATCAAAGAAGAACAAACAGATGAAGATGATGTGATTTATTCAGGTGTGTGTCTTCCCTTCATGGTTAACCAGTAATGACACAAAGACATGAACACTATTGTTGTGAGTTCAGAAGTGCTCATTGCATTTGTGTACTATGTGATATTGATCATAATGATTTTCTCTGTTCATTTTAGACCTGATGAAGGTGAAGGAGGAAAGTTCAGGATTGAATGAAATTGAGGAAAAACCAGTTCAACTCATAACTGGAGAAAAATCTATTAGCTGCTTGAACACAGAACAGAATTTCTCACCAAAAATTTGTCAAATAGCAACAAATAACAAAGAATCTCCCTCCTGCCCTCAGTGTGGAAAGATCTTCACTCGTAAATCCAAACTTAGTAGACACATTAGAATTCACACTGGAGAACGACCGTACAGATGTGAGCAGTGTGGAAAGACCTTTATTAGTAACTGCCACCTTAAGAGACACTTAAATATTCACACTGGAGAAAGATCTTATAAATGTGAGCAGTGTGGAAAGACCTTTATTAGTAACTGCCACCTTAAGAGACACACAAAGATTCACACTGGAGAAAGATCTTATAAATGTGAGCAGTGTGGAAAGAGCTTTATTCGTAAAGACCACTTTAATGACCACATGAGACTTCACACTGGAGAAAAATCTCACCGCTGCTCCTCATGTGGACGGAGTTTTAAAGATTCGACACGTCTTGAGACCCACAGGAAGATGTGTTTTAAAGTTTATACCCATGAAACTGTTCGGATCAGAAGATCACTGAGATCTTCAGCAGTAACGTGTTAATTGTGATGGAGTTTGTGTTTGACATTCACTGAATGTTTAGTTTCAGACATTGTAAAAATGTATCAAATAACATTTTGTAATAATGTTAATATTTGATCAGTGCTTTTAATTCATTTTATCAGCATTTTCCTGACAAGGGCTACCAGAGGTTGATGAAGAAAAGGGTTTGTGATCTTGTAAAGTTAAAGTGTTTGTGTTTACTGATGATCAAATGGTTTTGAGGAGATACAGCTCATCTGATTTACAGTCGGAAATTAAACCTGTTATTACACATTGAGACATTTTGACGATTTGCCAGGTGCCTGAATGCAAATATTTGAGTATTAATAAGAGTTTAGATAGGTGAAAACTCCTACAACTGTATTTAAAGAATTGATTAGAACATGTTGTTTTAAGTGCGAATAACACCGCTTACAGTCACATGACAAAAATAAAAACATCGAACAACTGTAAGTAAACCATAGAGATGAATAAAAGGTAAACGACTGCTGTCAATCAGCCGCTGCGACTCGCTTCAGTCCAGCAGGGGGCGCAAACGCGACACGCGTCACAGAAAACAGCACGTGAAGAAATAACAGCTCACAGTTTTACCAGGAGTGTCGCTTCTCGTAAGTTTTGTGTTATTTGTGGTTTATCACCTTTAATGTTTCTCTCGCTTACTGTAGCTTGTTGATTTTAATTGACGCTTTGAAGTCTCATATAATCGTGTTAAAATGGTGTTTTGCGTTGTATGAGTGTGAAGATGATTGTGTTGTTGTGTTCAGATGTCCATGATGATGATGATGATGAAGGTGCAGGTGGATGTGATGTGCTGTAAGTCAGTAGGAACCGATCTGTCTATGCTGGATATTGATGATCTGATGACAGAAATCTGTCAGCTGAAGAAAGAGGTGAAGTTACTGGAGACAAAACTCAGAGAGAGAGACCAACTCAACACAAAGGTTTGGACGCATTCAACATTCATTTCATCTTTAGCATCAGTGACTGTCTGTCTGACAAATATATAGATGAGCATTGTTTTAAGTGTTGTATGTCGTAAACTGACGTTTTTTAATACCCGCTAGTGTGGATAAACTTTAACATTGTCTGCTGGGCCTTTTATTATTGTGTAATCATCGTTTTCTCACACGTGTCTGATATCTGTAATATTGGTCTTCATTCTCGTGTTTAATCTCTGAATGTTATTGTGTGTTTGTTGTGATGTTGTTTTCAGGATGTATGTGGTGTTTCTCTCTGTGACGTCACTGATCAAACATCTCCAGATCTTCTGCTTTCTGTCTGTAATGAAGAGCAGAAGACATCAGTGAAGCTGCTGGACTGTGAGATGGAGCTGAAAACACAAATCACAGAAGCAGAAGAACAGACAGATGAAGATGATGTGATTTATTCAGGTGTGTGTCTTCTCTTCATGTTTAACTGGTGATGACATAAAGACATGAACACTATTGTTATAGTTTCAGATGCGCTCAGTGTATTTCTGTACTATGTGATATTGATCATAATCATTTTCTCTGTTCATTTTAGATCTGATAATGGAGGAAAGTTCAGAACCAAATGAAATGGAGGAAAAAACTCATCATCTCATAACTGAAGGAGAATCTGAACAGAATTTCTCACCAAAGAATAATCGAATAGGAACAGACAAAGAATCTCCTACATGCACTCAGCGTGGAAAGACCTTCACTCGTAAATCCAAACTTAATGCGCACAGGAGAATTCACACTGGAGAAAAGCCTTACAGTTGTGATCAGTGTGATAAGAGCTTTGTTTATAAACGCAGCTTTCAAAATCACATGAGAGTTCACACTGGAGAAAAGCCGTACAGTTGTGATCAGTGTGAAAAGAGCTTCATTCGGAAAGGCAAGCTTAAACATCACATGAGAGTTCACACCGGAGAAAAGCCGTACAGTTGTGATCAGTGTGGAAAGAGCTTTGTTTATAAACGCAGCTTTCAAAATCACATGAAAGTTCACACCGGAGAAAAGCCGTACAGTTGTGATCAGTGTGAAAAGAGCTTCATTCGGAAAGGCAAGCTTAAACATCACATGAGAGTTCACACTGGAGAAAAGCCGTACAGTTGTGATCAGTGTGGAAAGAGCTTTGTTTATAAACGCAACTATCGAGATCACATGAGAGTTCACACCGGAGAAAAGTCTTACAGTTGTGATCAGTGTGGAAAGAGCTTTGTTTTTAAACGCAACTATCGAGATCACATGAGAATTCACACTGGAGAAAAGCCTTACAGTTGTGATCAGTGTGGAAAGAGCTACATTACAAAATGCATCCTTACTGCTCACATGAGTGTTCACACTGGAGAAAAGCCGTACAGTTGTGATCAATGTGGAAAGAACTTTATTCATAAACACAACTTTCAAGATCATATGAAAATTCACACTGGAGAAAAGCCGTACAGTTGTGATCAGTGTGGAAAGAACTTTATTCGTAAAGACCAACTTAATTTGCACATGAGAGTTCACACTGGAGAAAAGCCGTACAGATGTGATCAGTGTGGAAAGAACCTTGCTTCTAAACGCAGCTTTAAAAATCACATGAGAGTTCACAACGGAGAAAAGCCGTACAGTTCTGATCAGTCTGAAAAGAGCTACATTAAAAAATCCATCCTTACTGCTGACGGACTTTTCACTGCAGTCCTGCATGTTCAAAATTTGAAGAAAATCGAAGAGACAGTTTTCCCCTAAAAGATTAAGTAAAATGTATTATCAGATGTAAACGCTTCTTTCCAGCTGGGGTTGTCTTCTCACACACGAAATTAACAACAACCAGCCTTCCGTGTAACAGATATTTAAAACATATGTCGATCTCTGTTCAGGCCCCTCCCCTGCCGTGGGGCAGGCGTCCTCTCCTCTGAAACCAATCACCGCGGGACACGTTAATCTGACTCCATTTCCAGCAAACTGTTGGTTTTCTGCAAAACATGATTTGAGAACAGCCTGGCCTTGCAGCTGAATGTGATTAACGACAGGAACATTCTTTTGCTCACACACTCGTTATCTTAAACTCCGCTTCTGCATTTCTCACAGCTCTTGTCTCTCACTTCTGCAAACTAGTTTTCAAGATTAAAAGCAAGCACAGCATAAGCATACACATATCAATATATTTAACAGTAAAACAACCGTAAATATAAACTTGTAATGCATAGAACATCGTAAACCCATCACTGCTCACATGGGAGTTCACACTGGAGAAAAGTATTACGCGTGTGATCAGTGTGGAAAGAACTTTGTTTCTAAACGCAACTTTCAAGATCACATGAGAGTTCACACCGGAGAAAAGCCGTACAGATGTGATCAGTGTGGAAAGTGTTTTAGATGGAAATCGACTTTGAGAGTGCATCTTCTTCATCATTCTGGAGTGAGATCATTTCAGTGTCAACTGTGCAGTAAAGCATTTATCATTGCAGGTGCCCTGAGGAGACACATGGCGATTCATTCAGATGTGAAGCCTCATGCTTGTTTCATCTGTGGAAAGACCTTCACACAAGTCTCCTCTCTGAAAGTGCACGAGAAAACACACACAGCTGTGAAATCTCATATGTGCTTCAAGTGTGACAAAACCTTCACTAGATCGGACCAACTGAAAAAACACCAGAGAGGTCACACTGAAGAGAAATCTCACCGCTGCTCCTCATGTGGACAGAGTTTTAAAGAATCAAGACGTCTTGAGATTCACATGAAGAAGTGTTGCAAAGTTCATCCACATGAAACTGTTCAGATCAGAAGATCCCTGAGATCTTCAGCAATAACTTGTTTAAAAACCTCGTGATTGAGTTTGTGTTTGAGATTCACTGAATGTTTCTTGTCAACACTGTCATGATTTAGTAGAAAGGTAAACACTTTAAAGAATGCTGAATTCTTTTCAAATTAATCTGTAAATTAGTTATTTTACAGAAACCTCACTAAGCTTCAAAGGCAGTCTGAGCTTTTAATGAATGTCAAGTGTCTAAGCAGTTCTGCCATCGAAATTTCAACAATAAAATTCCTTAAACATGTTAACAGCTTTATTTTACTTTCATTGCAGCAGATACGCTAATGTTAAATACACGACATTCACTTTTACGGTTTAAAGAAACCAAACATTTGTTGATTACACAAACAAATACAGTTTCAAATTCATCACTAACGTTACTGAAACGGAAAACAAACCGATATTGTTATTCTCACATTTATCTGGACCATGTCCATTATATTTTATTATTGTCACAAACATGTTGACCTGAGGGAACCTGGTGAGATGAGTTTCCTTCTGAGTTGATCTCACAGTGTTTACACTCGTTTGTGTCGAGAAAAGTCAAGAAAATAAGATTATTGATCGTCGTTATGAAATGACTTTAGTCAGAGCTCTAAAGATAAACGCCAAATTGTTTTGTTGCCTGAGAGCTTGTGTCATGTGCCAAAATGCGTAAAAAGTAACCATTGTAACGTGAGCATTAATAAACATGGAATATTAATGAACGATAAACAATCTAACACTTGAAACATATTATGCGATATTTAGCACAGAAATACAACTTAATTGAACAAACTGAAAATGTCTTAATACGCAGTTTGAAGTTATCTGGTTGCTGACAAATATCTATGTTTTAAATTAAACTGATGACAAATTATTCCCCTGATTCTTCACATCTCAGGTTCCTGTTGGAGAATTCTTTCCAAAACACAAGTTATTTCAGTGTTTGTTCACCGCGGTTCTTGATACAGGCCACCAGCTATGCCCATCCTAAATGAGGGCGAGGAAGTCCAGGGGCCGGTTTAAGAAAGGAGGTTTAGTAAAAACCAACCTTCTATATTAACCCTGAAATGAGGGAAACTCTGGGTTCTCTGTTTCAGAATGTGAGGTATGTCAACCCCGAGAAAGCAGAGTAACTCAAGCCGTTTCTAAAAGAGTCAGTAACTATAGTAACTTACTCTGTGAACTGAAGGATTTTTATTGTGGTTTAAACGTTTTTTTATATTTAATATGCTTTATGATTTCATTATTGATCACTAACTGTGCATAATATGTTGAAAATATAACCAGTGTGTGAGTTGAGTTAAGGGCTGATTTTGAGTGAACTTTCTGTACCAGAATAATATGTGTGTGTGTGTGTGTGTGTGTGTAAAGATCAGATTACTCAGAGCTCGTGGTAATTTGGTGAGGTGTGGGGTTTCGTGTGATGCTCCACAAATGGTCGGGAAAAGCAGTGTGAGCTAGTTGGCTGAGCAGAACTAAGGAGAGAAAGCGGATTGGACGTGTGCCCAGGCTTCCCCAACCCCCCATAGAAAAGACACCAGAAGGATTATAAATACCATGTTGTATAAATACCCACCCAGCTGTATTTTGAATCTTCTGATCAATAAACTTCAAGATTTTGCTTTGACTGGCCTCTCTCCAATTCTGAACGCGCAGAACATTGAAGAAATGTTCAACAGAACCTAACCTGGTCTGGAGCAGGTTATTTTGGTAAACCCAGTTTTTTTCGATCTCATTCATTAATACGGTCATTCATGGCACACGTTTTCATCCCACAGAGACCATCTCAGTGACTTATATGTCATATTTGCTTTCATAGAGGATTCAGTACATGAAGAGGCTGCATTCATTCATAGGGACGTACTTTGATTTCAGGAGAGCAATTTAGGACCCGAGTGGAATTTTGTCATTTCCCTGTGCACTTATATTAAAACTGTATTATAATATCGGAGCTCCATTGATGATGGCTTTTTATAGTCGTGGTGCACGCGCTTAACCCAGGGTCAGCCCACCCAGAGTAAAGAGAACGAACCCCAGGTGTTTTAACATTGATGAGTGTCATGATTTGCCATTACACAATACAATTGACCTTTGACACTTTCCTCCACTCATCTTATAATGGATGTCACATGAAATGCCAAAAGATCTGAAAAGGGTTTTGAAGCTTCATGAAGACTATTTTAAAAGCGCCCATCACTTCATTCCTCATTCACTGTAATGGCCTGTAATGTTAATATCTATAATCTTTGAGAGAGATGAGTGGGTAACTTACACATGACTGTTGTCAATCAGCCGCTGCGACTCGCTTCAGTCCAGCAGGGGGCGCAAACGCAACACGCGTCACAGAAAACAGCACGTGAAGAAATAACAGCTCACAGTTTTACCAGGAGTATGTTTTGTGTTGTTTTTTTCATCGTTTTTGGGAATCTTATTTGTGTTTGCTTTCTCGCTAAAGTAATTTTGTTGTTAAAATGTTGTGTTTTATCATGCTGTTCTGAAATATCCTATATAGTGCACTATTCGAGTGGACATCCTTTTTACTTGTCCGAATTCATATTGGACATTGCATTACTTATCACACATTGAATCCCTATGATACATCATAATAACGCGTTTGAAGTGCAAACTCAGCCACCGCCTATAATCGTGTTTTAATCAGAGATGGTTTACGTTATATCAGCGCTTGTATGTTTTGCGTTGTATAGTGTGAAGATGATTGTGATGTTGTGTTCAGATGTCCATGATGATGATGATGATGAAGGTGCAGGTGGATGTGATGTGCTGTAAGTCAGTAGGAACTGATCTGTCTATGCTGGATATTGATGATCTGATGACAGAAATCTGTCAGCTGAAGAAAGAGGTGAAGTTACTGGAGACAAAACTCAGAGAGAGAGACCAACTCAACACAAAGGTTTGGACGCATTCAACATTCATTTCATCTTTAACATCAGTGACTGTCTGTCTGACAAATATAAAGATGAGTATTGTTTTAAGTGTTGAATGTCGAAAACTAAACTGAATACCAGCTAAGTGTGGATAAACTTTAACATTTCTTGGCTTTTATTATTGTGTAATCATCCCATGTATATCTGTAACATTGGTCTTCATTCTCGTGTTTAATCTCTGAATGTTATTGTGTGTTTGTTGTGATGTTGTTTTCAGGATGTTTGTGGTGTTTCTCTCTGTGACATCACTGATCAAACATCTCCAGATCTTCTGCTTTCTGTCTGTAATGAAGAGCAGAAGACATCAGTGAAGCTGCTGGACTGTGAGATGGAGCTGAAAACAGAAATCAAAGAAGAACAAACAGATGAAGATGATGTGATTTATTCAGGTGTTTGTCTTCTCTTCATGTTTAACTGGTGATGACATAAAGACATGAACACTATTGTTATAGTTTCAGAAGTGCTCAGTGTATTTCTGTACTATGTGATATTGATCATAATCATTTTCTCTGTCTTTTTATTTTAGATCTGATAATGGAGGAAAGTTCAGAACCAAATGAAATGGAGGAAAAAACTCATCATCTCATAACTGAAGGAGAATCTGAACAGAATTTCTCACCAAAGAATAATCGAATAGCAACAGACAAAGAATCTCCTACATGCACTCAGCGTGGAAAGACCTTCACTCGTAAATCCAAACTTAATGCTCACATGAGAATTCAAACCAGAGAAAAGCCTTACAGTTGTGATCAGTGTGATAAGAGCTTCATTAAAAAATGCATCCTTACAACTCACATGAGAGTTCACACTGGAGAAAAGCCGTACAGTTGTGACTATTGTGATAAGAGCTTCATTAAAAAAGGCATCCTTAAAGCTCACATGAGAATTCATACCAGAGAAAATTCTTACAGTTGTGATCAGTGTGGAAAGAACTTTGTTTCTAAACGCAACTTTCAAGATCACATGAGAGTTCACACTGGAGAAAAGCCGTACAGTTGTGATCAGTGTGAAAAGAGCTTCATCCGTAAAGACCATCTAAATTTGCACATGAGAATTCACACTGGAGAAAAGCCGTACAGATGTGATCAGTGTGGAAAGAACTTTGTTTCTAAACACAGCTTTCAAGATCACATGAGAATTCACACTGGAGAAAAGCCGTACAGTTGTGATCAGTGTGGAAAGAGTTTTACTTGTAACGTATACCTTAAGAGACACATGAGAGTTCACACTGGAGAAAAGCCTTACAGTTGTGACCAGTGTGGAAAGAACCTTGTTTCTAAACGCAACTTTCAAAATCACATGAAAATTCACACTGGAGAAAAGCCGTTCCGTTGATGATGATTTATTAACAAAGTTCTGGAGGAACCTAAGCATATAAATCAGCCCGATGTTCCATCAGCAGCAATCACCTATCAGCCGAGCACGCAATCGCTACTTAACTATCTAGGCTGGTTCACCATCAGCAATAGACAAACAATCTTACCTGATGCATCTTGCCAGATAAGCATCCCTCCTCCACCCCAGCTCCTCTCATTTTCTCTAAGTCCCGCAGGACCCTCGGGGGGGGGGGGGGTGTTCTGGGCTCGAGCCGGTTCCAAGCCTGGAGCACTTGCTCTGACCAGGGTAGAGTGCTCCGGGTTCGGATAGATCCACAACACGCCAAATACGCATAACCTTCATTCACATGCTTTACCATCTATCCCAACAAGGAGCTGTTTATCGGCGAGGGCGAACTCGTGAAAACACACACAGCTGTGAAATCTCATATGTGCTTCAAGTGTGACAAAACCTTCACTAGATCGGACCAACTGAAAAAACACCAGAGAGGTCACACTGAAGAGAAATCTCACCGCTGCTCCTCATGTGGACAGAGTTTTAAAGAATCAAGACGTCTTGAGATTCACATGAAGAAGTGTTGCAAAGTTCATCCACATGAAACTGTTCAGATCAGAAGATCCCTGAGATCTTCAGCAATAACTTGTTTAAAAACCTCGTGATTGAGTTTGTGTTTGACATTCACTGAATTTTCTTGTCAACACTGTCATGATTTAGTAGAAAAGGTAAACACTTTAAAGAATGCTGAATTCTTTTCAATTTAATCTGTAAATTAGTTATTTTACAGAAACGTCACTAAGCTTCAAAGGCAGTCTGAGCTTTTAATGAATGTCAAGTGTGTGTATAAGCAGTTCTGCCATCGAAATTTCCACAATAAATTTCCTTAAACATGTTAACAGCTTTATTTTACTTTCATTGCAGCAGATACGCTATTGTTAGATACACAACATTCACTTTTACAGATTTAAGAAACCAAACATTTGTTGATTACACGAACAAATACAGTTTCAAATTCATCACTTGCGTTACTAAAACGGAAAACAAACCGATATTGTTATTTTCACATTTATCTGGACCATGTCCATTATATTTTATTATTGACACTAACCCGGCGGGCTGAGGTTCATGTTGTCCTGAGGGAACCTGGTGAGATGAGTTTCCTTCTGAGTTGATCTCACGGTGTTTACACTCGTTTGTGTCGAGAAAAGTCAAGAAAATAAGATTATTGATCGTCGTTATGAAATGACTTTAGTCAAGAGCTCTAAAGATAAACGCCAAATTGTTATGTTGCCTGAGAGCTTGTCACGCGCTAAAATGCGTAAAAAGTAACCATAAACATCTAATATCAATGAAGGATAAACAATCTAATACTTTAAACATATTATGCGATATTTAGCACAGAAATACAACTTCATTGAACAAACTGAAAATGTGTAAAAACGCAGTTTGAAGGTATCTGGTTGCTGACGTATATAAATCTTTTCAATAAAACTGATGACAAATTATTCCCCTGCCTTTTCACATCTCAGGTTCCTGTTGGAGAAATGTTTCCAAAACACAAGTTATTTAAGTTATTCATTCTGCGTGATTCATTCTGATCATTTCAAACACACACAGGTGATTCATCCTAAAGTAAACCAGAAACTACACAAGTAAAAGAATCTCTCCACCTTCATTTAGGCCTACTTCAACACATGTGATAACAGTTTAACATGTTAGATGAAACCTTTAATACATTCTATAAATGTAATTTTTCTAATAATTATTAAATGGAAACGTAGTGTTTCTTTATTGTGGTTTTTATATCTGTGTCAGCCTTGGTTTGTAAATGTTTGGCTCCTCATTGTGAATAACTTCAGGCAGTTTGCCAGTGAAAACTAAGATTAAAAAAATAAATCAAACCACAATGTCTCACATTTTTACATTTAAAGATTTTATTCTTAAGGATTTTAATAGATTTGAGTGGGTAACTAAGGCTACACGACTAACCTGCTCCGGTCAGGTTTTATTCTTGGTTATAGATTACAAACCAAAACTGGACCAATCAGCTGTGAGAAAATGACATCTCACGCAGTGAAGCCACTCCCCTTCTAATTAAAAGTGAAAAGATGTTAGAGAGAAAATAATTTGCTTCGAAGTGTTTATTTGTATTGTATATTTACATTTATTGATTATAATTCAAAACACATTCACATAATTATTATATGAGTTGATCATTAATATTTATTAATTCATCTTAAAGATAGCATTTCAATTAATATGACTATATTCTTATTAAAACAAACTTTAATATATAAAGCATTTTAAAGTAATTAAGTATTCAGATTATCTTTTTATCTTATTGTAAACCTATAAAAATGATTTAAATTTAGTTGATTCTGTATTGATATAGTCAGTAGCTGCGTTCTCAAACTTTTCATTTGCCTTGTAAATGTGTTTCAATTCATTTTTCCATAACGATCTCATAATCTTCAACATTAAAGTGAATTGTGCTGATCCTCATGAGAAGTGAATCAGACTGATGATGCTTTCCATGTTGTGTTTGGTGCACATGTCACACCTTAAGGTGCACGCGCCTCACAAACTCTGGATCAAACCTGAGTTGACGGAGAAAGTTTATACCAAGTGTTGTGTTACAGCAGAACCTGATCTAAACCAGCTTATGTTTGTCTGGTTTTGTCAACTCAAAACTTCCTCTGTAACTCAGTGTTTGTTCACCTCGCTTCGTGATACAGGCCACCAGCTATGCCCATCCTAAATGAGGGCGAGGAAGTCCAGGGGCCGGTTTAAGAAAGGAGGTTTAGTAAAAACCAACCTTGAATATTAACCCTGGAATGAGGGAAACTCTGTGTTCTCTGTTTCAGAATGTGAGGTATGTCAACCCCAAGAAAGCAGAGTAACTCAAGCCGGTTTCTAAAAAGTTTATTTCGTTCTCATTCACTTATACAGTCATTCATGGCACACATTTTGATCACAGAGACCATCTCAGTGACTTATATGTCATATTTGCTTTTATAGAGGATTCAGTACATGAAGAGGCTGCATTCATTCATTGGGACGTACTTTGATTTCAGGAGAGCAATTTAGGACCCGAGTGGAATTTTGTCATTTCCCTGTGCACTTATATTAAAACTGTACCGTTTTTCTTTACGGTGAATAAGATATATCAAAACATATCTCATCCCTTCTTACATCAATAACATCAGCCATCATACGGGTATTACATCAGAGCATAATTTTCTATGGACAATGAGAAATTATTAATTTTAATAAAGTGCATGAATAAAGAAATGAATAAATACAGACATACATGCAGAATTGAAGCAATAAAGAGCGGCCTTAGAGCAGGGTACGTCCCGGCGATCAGACTAACTTTGGACGAGACTCATGACGGCTAATTCGCACGACTAAAGCACTTATTTTTTATTATTTCTATTGTTTCATTCATTTATTGATTAATTTACTTGTTTATTGGTACATTTATCTATTTATTGATTTAAACTTATGCCATTTTCAGCACATCAGTAAATCCACTGTATGCAGAACGGACAGTGTGCCTCGCTCTCAAGTGCTTTTTGCCGCCATGTTGCTTTTTTTGGTCCCGTTGCCATGGTGAATCTTAATATCGGAGCTCCATTAATGATGGCTTTTCATAGTCGTGGTGCACACGCTTAACCCAGTGTAAGCCCACCCAGAGTAAAGAGAACCAACCCAAATCAGCTGTTCTGAAGGCAAAAACTCAAAGTAGCTGAAGCCAACTCTTATTGGTTGAACCTCCTCATTGAAACGGGTGCCAGGTGTTTTAACATTGATGAGTGTCATGATTTGCCATCACACAATACAATTGACCTTTGACACTTTCCTCCACTCATCTTATAATGGATGTCACAAAAGGGTTTCGAAGCTTCATGAAGACTATTTTGAAAGCGGCCATCACTTCATTCCTCATTCACTGTAATGTTAATATCTATAATCTTTGAGAGAGATGAGTGGGTAACTTACACATGACTGTTGTCAATCAGCCGCTGCGACTCGCTTCAGTCCAGCAGGGGGCGCAAACGCGACACGCGTCACAGAAAACAGCACGTGAAGAAATAACAGCTCACAGTTTCAACAACAACAGTGTGTTTTGTGTTGTTTGCTTTTCATCGTTTTTGGCGAATCATATTTGTGTTTGCTTTCTCGCTAACAGTAACTTTTGTTTTTAGTGATCGCTTTCAAATTTTGCGATTATATCAATAGCTGTGTCTGAAATATCCTAATATAGTGCACTATTCGAGTGGACATCCTTTTTTAGTTGTGTCCGAATTCATATTGGACATTACACTACTCAGTGCACACATTCAATCCCTATGATACATCATAATAACATACAACCAGTGCAAACTCACGGCTAGCTGCGTACTCACCCGCTCCTTAAAGTGGACATTAGTGAACGAATGTAGGGTACAGTGAATGAGGGTAAAGGGGACGATTTCAGACACAGCCAACGTTTAAATATGTTTTAATCAGAGAGGGTTTTCGTTGATTTATCAGCGCTATGTAAAATGTTTTGCGTTGTATGAGTGTAAAGATGATTGTCATGTTGTGTTCAGATGTCCATGATGATGATGATGATTGTTGCAGGAATATGGGCAGTGCTCCTTTAAGAGTGTGGGATTCGTAGTCCAAATATGGAAAGGTTTTGTGGGTAATGTTGTGCGGGAGAGTAACGTGTTAAGAATGCCGTGCGAGCATCTATGAGAACGTGGAGATTTTTGTTTAAAACCAAATAAGTTGTGAAACCACCCGGAAATAAAACGACTGTTGTGAGGTATGGACTTTCGCATTACGAGATTAAAAGATCTGCCTCGATATAACTTTGTCGACTCATCCTTGTGAGAAATGGACCAAAGTTTAACGTTACAGTTGTCCGTGACCAGGGAGGCGGACTAATAAAAAGTAACATTGGGGGCATCGTCCGGGATCTCTCGCATGTGGTGAGTCGCATGGATATTTTCGATTCTAAAGGTGAAGTTTATGAAGTGTGTCACCCTGCGGACCAGCTACCAAAGCCTATTGGAGCCAATGGAACAGGTTGTACCTAAGAGATGGCATCCATTACGTCGGTTCTACCTGATGGAAGGCCCCGAATTCTACCCTCAGATCATCTTGCCGCGAGTGTTTTTGAAAAATGTCATGCATCATATGCACGAGGGACCTGTGGGTGGCCATTTTGGAGTGGAACGTACGTTGTCTCGTTTGCAGACAAGGTATTACTGGTATAAGATGAGGGAAGAGGTGACGCTGTGGTGTCGCACATGCACCAGCTGCGCAGGCAAGGCCCGACCAACAAAGAGACCTCAAGAACCTATGGGAACGGTGAGAGTGGGAGCTCCCATGGAAAGAATCGCTGCTGATCTGATGGGTCCCATGAATGAGACGGACCGATTCAATCGATACATTCTTGTAGTACAAGACTACTTTACCAAATGGGTGGAAGCCTATCCCCTTCCTGACGATCGTGCCGTTACTGTAGCAGAGACCATAGTTTCCGAATGGGTGTGTCACTTTGGGACACCGCTGGCCTTGCACAGTGACCAAGGGTCCAACTTTGAGTCTGAGGTTTTCCAAGCAATGTGCAATCTGCTGGACATTGACAAGACTCGGACGACGCCTTTTCGCCCCCAATCTGATGGGCAAGTCGAACGGTTCAATGCCACCCTCCAGAAGATCCTGGCTACCACTTCAGAGCGTTGTCACTGGGAATGGGACCTCATGATTCCTTACGCTCTGATGGCTTATCGAGCCACCCAACACAGCGCTACAGGTTTCACACCGAACATGATGCTCTTCGGTAGAGAGGTAACGGAGCCCATTGACCTGGTGGCTGGAATGCCCCCCAACGAAACCTCTGCTCAGACCCCCCCACAACACATCGTTCACATGAGAGAAAGGTTGGAGCTGGCACACCAAATAGCCAGAGAGGCATTAGGTCAATCTGTGGAGCGTGCTAAAAGGCAGTACAACAAGGCAGTCGCGAGAAAACAATACAAAATCGGTGATGTTGTGTGGTACCTCATAAAAGGGACGAAACGAGTAAAAAACAAAATCAGGAAGTTCCTTCCATCATATGAGGGCCCTTACTTCATTTTGGGGCACCTGGACGATCTTGTGTATCGCATTCAGAAGGGTCCAAAGACGAAAGTGAAAGTTGTCCATCATGACAAACTGAAACCTTTCCATGCTCGGCAGCCGTTGGAGAACAGCTGGGTGTTCAAAGATTCTTGGCAGCCCCTGGAAGTGGCTCCTCCCAGCCTAGAAGATACCACTCATCCCCATAAGCACTGTAACCATACACAAACCTTAACCAATCATGGGGACAAAACAATAGGCAAAGGGGTAATTGAAGAGGGAACGGGGGAAGACAGGGAGACGGGCGGAGCAGGGATCAGTGTTATGTGTGTGGCAGATATGGACACTGGGCAAGAGATTGCCCACAACTGCCACAAGGTCAAGGTCAGCAAAACAGACTACCTGAGGGGGGATGGGGTCCCCAAAGAGGTAGGACCAGTGGTCGTGGCAGGGGACCACACACCCCAAATAACCCGGGGCAACATCTCTCGTCATTCTCCAACCTACAGGCGCCTATGCACCCTAACATGGGGCCCGGGGAATGGGGCGGAGCAGTGTTGAAGGGGCACACAGAGAAAGGTGTGATTAAAGATGGCCTATGACTAAAACCATTACAAGTGAAAGTTACAGGTCAGTGTCTGTCGCATTAATTCCTGTATTCCTGTAACGCCTAAATCCCTTTATTAGTGAAACATTTACTGATTAAATTGGGAGTTAGTATATTGTGTTCAGCAGAAGGGGTAATAGTCACATTACCAGATGGAACCAAAGCAAATTGTTACCTTTCAGGTAACACACCTCATGTGGGGAAGAGAGGGACGTATACATATATTGGGTAGTATTAGACCATAGTGTTGCGCCAAACTATATAATGAATGGTCACTCAACTTAACAAATGGTTCACATGTATTGATTTGGCAAGCGCTTTTTCCTGTATATCCATTGCTGAAGAATGTAAACCCTGTGTGGCATTCACATACCGGGGGTGTCAATATTATTACAACAGACTTAACCAAGGATTTTTATAAGCTGCAGATATGCAGACCTAATGTTACATTTCCAGGTCGCATGATCACCTAACAGGGCTCGACGCTAACTGTAACACAAAGGCAGGGTATTCTGAGTCATCCAAAAACCAACCACGGTGAAGGAAATGTTGTCATTTTTGGGCCTGACAGGGTACAGTAGACATTAAATCCAAAATATGTAGCTTTAACAGCCCCATTCCGACACCTCATCAAGCCACATGGCATGAAGAATCTCAGGGTAGTGTTAAATTGAACATTTGAAAAAAGAACGCACGTTTATAGACCTTGAGTCCCATTTGGCCCATGCAGCTAACTTGAACTGCCCAAATTAAAAAATTGTCACAGCACTCATTAAATTATTCACAGACGGTTGTTGCTTGAGAGCAGAAGATGGTAGTTTGAATGCGGCTTATGCAGTGGTAGAGCAGGAAGGACATGAGATGATTATGAGGGATGCAGCAAGGTTAGATGGGAAGCAGTCAGCACAGAAGGCAGAAATGGTAGTAGTGATCAAAGCCTTGCGACAGGCTGGAGAACACCGTGTGAACATCTATTCTGACTCTGATTATGTTATCACAGCTGTAAATATTGAAATGCCCTTAAGGCGACGATGTGGCTTTATCACATCGTCTGGTCGACCAATTACGCATGCGCATGCAGCCAGAGACCTTTAGAGGCTCTGATGATCCCTAGGGAGGTGGCAGTAATTAAATGCACTGGCCACTCTAAGATGGAAGGTCGTTTGACTGAAGGTAACAATGCTGAAGATCTGGCAGCGAAAGCAGATGTTTATAATTGGCTATCAGCTGTCACTTTCGCACTAATGTCTATCAGCTCATCTGTAAATAGAATAACAGGTTTCACTCATTTTGAATTGCTTACAGGTCGTCAGTTTCCAGCACCCACAACAGCGCTGACGGAGGAACCTGGACACCCATTGTCTCAAACTGTATATTTTGACAAACTAACTGATCTGATTAAAACCTTTTCCCATCAGGTCAATCATGTTAAAGCTGAACCGTTCACCCAAGTCAAAGCAGACTGGGTGAGGATTAGAACATTCCGAAGGAAATGGAATGAACCACGCTGGTCACAGCCCTACCGAGTGACAGCACGTAACTCGCATTGTGTTCAACTCAAGGGAAAAGGAGGCATCTGGTTTCACTTAACCTCTTGTGTGACTTGTGCACCCCCTTGTAGGAATCTTGCTGAAACAGTTGGGGATCCTTTTAATAATTACAGGAGTTGTAGTAGGCGATTGATAGGAGCGGCAATAGAACAGAAAGACCTAACCCCTCCCAAGTATACCATGCCTCTATTGTCTGGCGACCATTTCCTAGATGAGGGTGATAATGATGATTGTGATGATTTATGACCATTTTTAATGGTCAAGAGAGGGAATTGTGGGAATTAAGATCAATATATAGATCGATATAAAAATGGATGATTAATTTTGTTTAAATCAGATGTATTTTCCTACATGACATGATTGTGAACAAAATCTTGAAGCTGAGAGTTGTACAGTTGCTAGATGTTGCCAGAGATCTGAATGTGGTCAGTGAGTGGGGGTATGATGTTCTGCTTATGTGTGTGTGTAACAAGAAGCATCTTCTTTTTAGGGAAGGAATGTGCACACTGAAGGATTTTATTGTGGTTTAAACGTGCCTTTACATTTAATATGCTGTAAGATTTCAATATTGATTACTAACTATGCACAATATGTTGAAAATATAACCAGTGTGTGTGAGTTCAATTTAAGGCTGATACTGTGGGGCTTTTCCACAGGAAATTACTATGTGTGTGTGTAAAGATTAGATTACACAAGGAGCCCCATGGAATGTGGTGGATTGTGGGGGCCTCTATATATAATGTGTTACAGGTGGTGGGTTGAAAAACAAGGCAGTGAGCTGATTGGCTGGAGACCAGACAAAGGAGAGAAAAGCTGATTGGACCCCAGCTGAAGAAGAGACTCGGCGAGAAATACCATATAAAAGCTTGTGAATTTGTTTTTTGGGGGTCGATTCTGTGTGAGACGTTTTGTGTCTGAGAATCCACCCATCGGCTGGTGTACACAGCTGATGTATTTTGTTTTAATCTTCTGATCAATAAACTTCAACGTTTTCTTAACTGGCCTCCAATTTTGAACGCGCAGAACATTGCTTAAATGTTCAACAAGAACGACCGTACAGATGTGAGCAGTGTGGAAAGACCTTTACTAGTAACTGCCACCTTAAGAGACACACAAAGATTCACGCTGGAGAAAGATCTTATAAATGTGAGCAGTGTGGAAAGAGCTTTATTCGTAAAGACCATTTTAATGACCACATGAGACTTCACACTGGAGAGAAATCTCACCGCTGCTCCTCATGTGGACGGAGTTTTAAAGATTCGACACGTCTTGAGATCCACAGGAAGAAGTGTTTTAAAGTTTATACCCATGAAACTGTTCGGATCAGAAGATCACTGAGATATTCAGCAATAACTTGTTAAAATAACTTGTGCTGGAGTTTGTGTTTGTGTTTGACATTCACTGAATGTTTAGTTTCAGACATTGCAATAATTTATCAAATTACATTTTGTAGTAATGTTAAAATTGTATCAGTGCTTTTAATTCATTTTATCAGCATTTTCCTGACAAGGGCTTAGAGGTTGATGAAGAAAAGGGTTTGTGATCTTGTAAAGTTGAAGTGTTTGTGTTTACTGATGATCAAATGGTTTTGAGGAGATACAGCTCATCTGATTTACAGTTGGAAATTAAACCTGTTATTACACAATGAGACACTTTCCCAGGTGCCTGAATGCAAATATTTGAGTATTAATAAGAGTTTGATAGGTGAAAACTCCTAGAACTGTATTTAAAGAATTGATTAGAACATGTTGTTTTAAGTGCGAATAACACCGCTTACAGTGACATGACAAAAATAAAAACATCGAACAACTGTAAGTAAACCATAGAGATGAATAAAAGATAAACGACTGCTGTCAATCAGCCGCTGCGACTCGCTTCAGTCCAGCAGGGGGCGCAAACGCGACACGCGTCACAGAAAACAGCACGTGAAGAAATAACAGCTCACAGTTTTACCAGGAGTGTCGCTTCTCGTAAGTTTTGTGTTATTTGTGTTTCATCAACTTTTCCTTCGCTTACTGTAGCTTGTTGATTTTAATTGACGCTTTGAAGTCTCATATAATCGTGTTAAAATTGTGTTTTGCGTTGTATGAGTGAGAAGATGATTGTGATGTTGTGTTCAGATGTCCATGATGATGATGATGATGAAGGTGCAGGTGGATGTGATGTGCTGTAAGTCAGTAGGAACTGATCTGTCTATGCTGGATATTGATGATCTGATGACAGAAATCTGTCAGCTGAAGAAAGAGGTGAAGTTACTGGAGACAAAACTCAGAGAGAGAGACCAACTCAACACAAAGGTTTGGACGCATTCAACATTCATTTCATCTTTAGCATCAGTGACTGTCTGTCTGACAAATATAAAGATGTGCATTATTTTAAGTGTTGTATGTCGTAAACTGACGTTTTTACCCGCTAAGTGTGGATAAACTTTAACATTGTCTGCTGGGCCTTTTATTATTGTGTAATCATCGTTTTCTCACACGTGTCTGATATCTGTAATATTGGTCTTCATTCTCGTGTTTAATCTCTGAATGTTATTGTGTGTTTGTTGTGATGTTGTTTTCAGGATGTTTGTGGTGTTTCTCTCTGTGACGTCACTGATCAAACATCTCCAGATCTTCTGCTTTCTGTCTGTAATGAAGAGCAGAAGACATCAGTGAAGCTGCTGGACTGTGAGATGGAGCTGAAAACACAAATCAAAGAAGAACAAACAGATGAAGATGATGTGATTTATTCAGGTGTGTGTCTTCTCTTCATGTTTAACTGGTGATGACTGATGAACATTAAAACAATGTTCTGCGCGTTCAAAAATTGGAGAAAGGCCAGTTCAGAAAAAGTTGAAATTTATTGATCAGAAGTCTCAAACAAACAGCTGCTTCGGTGGATTCTCAGACACAAAAAAGTCTCACAAAGAATCGACCCCGAAAAACACATTCAAAAGTTTATATATTTCTCGTCTAATCTCTTCTTCAGCCTGGGTCCAATCCGCTTTCTCTTCTTTGTCCTGTCTCAGCCAACCAGCTCACTGCCTTGTTTTTCAAACCCGACATCTGTAACAAATTTGCACACAAGACCCTCACCCATTCCAACACGCTCTGTGCGTAACCTAATCTTAACACACACATACATACATAGTAATTTCCTGTGGAAAAACCCCACAGTATCAGCGCTAAATTCTTGGTTAACCCAACTAACACACTGGTTATATTTTCAACATATTATGCATAGTTAGTAATCAATAATGAAATCATATTAAATGTAAAGGCACGTTTAAACCATCATAAAAATGCTTCATGACATAAAGACATGAACACTATTGTTATAGTTTAAGAAGTGCTCAGTGTATTTCTGTACTATGTGATATTGATCATAATGATTTTCTCGGTTCATTTTAGATCTAATAATGGAGGAAAGTTCAGAACCAAATGAAATGGAGGAAAAAACTCATCATCTCATAACTGAAGGAGAATCTGAACAGAATTTCTCACCAAAGAATAGTCGAATAGCAACAGACAAAGAATCTCCTACATGCACTCAGCGTGGAAAGACCTTCACTCGTAAATCCAAACTTAATGCTCACATGAGAGTTCACACTGGAGAAAAGCCTTTCACATGTGACCAGTGTGGAAAGAGTTTTACTCGTAAATGCTACCTTAAGAGACACATGAAACTTCATACAGGAGGAAAATCTTATCAATGTGACCAGTGTGAAAGGAACTTCACTCGTAAAGAGCAGCTTAATGTCCACACGAGAATTCACACTGGAGAAAAGCCTTACACGTGTGACCAGTGTGGAAAGAGCTTCATTCGGAAAGGCAAGCTTAAAGAGCACATGAGAATTCACACTGGAGAAACGCCTTACACGTGTGACCAGTGTGAAAAGAGCTTCATTCGTAAAGACCAACTTAATTTGCACATGAGAGTTCACACTGGAGAAAAGCCGTACAGTTGTGATCAGTGTGGAAAGAACTTTGTATACGAACGCGGCTTTCGAGATCACATGAGAATTCACACTGGAGAGAAGCCGTACAGTTGTGATCA
Organism: Barbatula barbatula; assembly: GCA_037178815.1. Classification (NCBI taxonomy): domain Eukaryota; kingdom Metazoa; phylum Chordata; class Actinopteri; order Cypriniformes; family Nemacheilidae; genus Barbatula; species Barbatula barbatula. The sequence continues at coordinate 1,415,165 of CM074092.1, read as the reverse complement.
GTGTGGAAAGAACTTTGTTTATAAACACAACGTTCAAGATCATATGAAAATTCACACTGGAGAAAAGCCGTACAGATGTGACCAGTGTGGAAAGAACTTTATTCGTAAAGACCATCTTAATGTGCACATGAGAGTTCACACCGGAGAAAAGCCGTACAGATGTGATCAGTGTGGAGAGAGTTTTACATGGCAATCGACTTTGAAAGTGCATCATCGTCGTCATTCTGGAGTGAGATCATTTCAGTGTCAACTGTGCAGTAAAGCATTTATCACTGCAGGTGCCCTGAGGAGCCACATGGCGATTCATTCAGATGTGAAGCCTCATGCTTGTTTCATCTGTGGAAGGACCTTCACACAAGTCTCCTCTCTGAAAGTGCACGAGAAAACACACACAGCTGTGAAATCTCATATGTGCTTCAAGTGTGACAAAACCTTCACTAGATCGGACCAACTGAAAAAACACCAGAGAGGTCACACTGAAGAGAAATCTCACCGCTGCTCCTCATGTGGACAGAGTTTTAAAGAATCAAGACGTCTTGAGATTCACATGAAGAAGTGTTGCAAAGTTCATCCACATGAAACTGTTCAGATCAGAAGATCCCTGAGATCTTCAGCAATAACTTGTTTAAAAACCTCGTGATTGAGTTTGTGTTTGAGATTCACTGAATGTTTCTTGTCAACACTGTCATGATTTAGTAGAAAGGTAAACACTTTAAAGAATGCTGAATTATTTTCAAATTAATCTGTAAGTTACGTTATTTTACAGAAACGTCACTAAGCTTCAAAGGCAGTCTGAGCTTTTAATGAATGTCAAGTGTCTAAGCAGTTCTGCCATCGAAATTTCAACAATAAAATTCCTTGGAAAACAAACCGATATTGTTATTTTCACATTTATCTGGATCATGTCCAATATATTTTATTATTGTCACAAACATGTTGACCTGAGGGAACCTGGTGAGATGAGTTTCCTTCTGAGTTGATCTCACGGTGTTTACACTCGTTTGTGTCGAGAAAAGTCAAGAAAATAAGATTATTAATCGTCGTTATGAAATGACTTTAGTCAAGAGCTCTAAAGATAAACGCCAAATTGTTTTGTTGCCTGAGAGCTTGTGTTACATGCCAAAATGCGTAAAAAGTAACCATTGTAACGTGAGCATTAATAAACATGTAATATTAATGAAGGATGAACAATCTAACACTTGAAACATATTATGCGATATTTAGCACAGAAATACAATTTAATTGAACAAACTGAAAATGTCTAAATACGCAGTTTGAAGGCATCTGGTTGCTGACAAATATCTATGTTTTAAATTAAACTGATGACCAATGATTCCCCTGATTTTTCACATCTCAGGTTCCTGTTGGAGAATTTTTTCCAAAGCACAAGTTATTTAAGTTATTCATTCGGCGTCACTTCTGATCATTTCAAACACACACAGGTGATTCATCCTAAAGTAAACCAGAAACTACACAAGTAAAAGAATCTCTCCACCTTCATTTAGGCCTATTTCAACACATGTGATAACAGTTTAACATATATGCTGAAAACTTCAATACATTCTATAAATGTAATTTTTCCAGTAATTATTAAATGAAAAAGTAGTGTTTCTTTATTGTAGTTTTGATATCTGTCTGACACAACTGTGTGAGCCTGGTTTTGTAAACGTTTGGCTCCTCATTGTGAATAACTTCAGGCAGTTTGCCAGTGAAAATTAAGATTAAAAAAATAAATCAAACCACAATGTCTCACATTTCTACATATAAAAATTTTTATTCTTGTAGATTTTAATAGATTTGAGTGGGTAACTAAGGCTACACGACTAACCTGCTCCGGTTAGGTTTTATTCTTGGTTAGAGATTACAAACCAAAACTGGACCAATCAGCTGTGAGAAAATGACGTATATCTGACGCAGTAGCTTCCTTCTCAAACTTTCATTGCAGCCGTGTTTATTCCTGCCTTGTAAATGTGTTTCAATTCATTTTTCCATAACGATCTCATAATCTTCAACATTAAAGTGAATTGTGCTGATCCTCGTGAGAAGTGAATCAAACTGATGATGCTTTCCATGTTGTGTTTGGCGCACATGTCACACCTTCAGGTGGACGCGCCTCACAAACTCTGGATCAAACCTGAGTTGACGGAGAAAGTTTATACCAAGTGTTGTGTTACAGCAGAACCTGATCTAAACCAGCTTATGTTTGTCTGGTTTTGTCAACTCAAAACTTCCTCTGTAACTCAGTGTTTGTTCACCTCGCTTCGTGATACAGGTCACCAGCTATGCCCATCCTAAATGAGGGCGAGGAAGTCCAGGGGCCGGTTTAAGAAAGGAGGTTTAGTAAAAACCAACTTTCTATATTAACCCTGAAATGAGGGAAACTCTTGAGTTCTCCGTTTCAGAATGTGAGGTATGTCAACCCCGAGAAAGCAGAGTAACTCAAGCCGTTTCTAAAAGAGTCAGTAACTACAGTAAATTACTCTGTGAACCTAACCTGGTCTGGAGCAGGTTGTTTTGGTAAACCCAGAGTTTTTTTCGATCTTATTCATTAATACGGTCATTCACGGCACACGTTTTCATCCCACAGAGACCATCTCAGTGACTTATATGTCATATTTGCTTTCATAGAGGATTCAGTACATGAAGAGGCTGCATTCATTCATAGGGACGTACTTTGATTTCAGGAGAGCAATTTAGGACCCGAGTGGAATTTTGTCATTTCCCTGTGCACTTATATTAAAACTGTATTATAATATCGGAGCTCCATTGATGATGGCTTTTTATAGTCGTGGTGCACGCGCTTAACCCAGGGTCAGCCCACCCAGAGTAAAGAGAACGAACCCCAGGTGTTTTAACATTGATGAGTGTCATGATTTGCCATCACACAATACAATTGACCTTTGACACTTTCCTCCACTCATCTTATAATGGATGTCACATGAAATGCCAAAAGATCTGAAAAGGGTTTTGAAGCTTCATGAAGACTATTTTGAAAGCGGCCATCACTTCATTCCTCATTCGCTGTAATGGCCTGTAATGTTAATATCTATAATCTTTGAGAGAGATGAGTGGGTAACTTACACATGACTGTTGTCAATCAGCCGCTGCGACTCGCTTCAGTCCAGCAGGGGGCGCAAACGCGACACGCGTCACAGAAAACAGCACGTGAAGAAATAACAGCTCACAGTTTCAACAACAACAGTAAGTTTTGTGTTGTTTTTTTCATCGTTTTTGGCGAATCATATTTGTGTTTGCTTTCTCGCTAACAGTAACTTTTGTTTTTAATGATCGCTTTCAAATTTTGCGATTATATCAATAGCTGTGTCTGAAATAGCCCAATATAGTGCACTATTCGAGTGGACATCCTTTTTTAGTTGTGTCCGAATTCATATTGGACATTACATTACTCAGTGCACACATTCAATCCCTATGATACATCATAATAACGAGTGTACAACGAGTGCAAACTCACGGCTAGCTGCGTACTCACCCGCTCCTTAAAGTGAACTAACATTAGTGAACGAATGTAGGGTACAGTGAATGAGGGTAAAGGGGACGATTTCAGACACAGCCAACGTTTAAATATGTTTTAATCAGAGAGGGTTTACGTTGATTTATCAGCGCTATGAAAAATGTTTTGCGTTGTATGAGTGTGAAGATGATTGTCATGTTGTGTTCAGATGTCCATGATGATGATGATGATGAAGGTGCAGGTGGATGTGATGTGCTGTAAGTCAGTAGGAACTGATCTGTCTATGCTGGATATTGATGATCTGATGACAGAAATCTGTCAGCTGAAGAAAGAGGTGAAGTTACTGGAGACAAAACTCAGAGAGAGAGACCAACTCAACACAAAGGTTTGGACGCATTCAACATTCATTTCATCTTTAACATCAGTGACTGTCTGTCTGACAAATATATAGATGAGCATTGTTTTAAGTGTTGTATGTCTTAAACTGACGTTTTTTACCCGCTAAGTGTGGATAAACTTTAACATTGTCTGCTGGGCCTTTTATTATTGTGTAATCATCGTTTTCTCACACGTGTCTGATATCTGTAACATTGGTCTTCATTCTCGTGTTTAATCTCTGAATGTTATTGTGTGTTTGTTGTGATGTTGTTTTCAGGATGTTTGTTGTGTTTCTCTCTGTGACGTCACTGATCAAACATCTCCAGATCTTCTGCTTTCTGTCTGTAATGAAGAGCAGAAGACATCAATGAAGCTGCTGGACTGTGAGATGGAGCTGAAAACACAAATCAAAGAAGAACAAACAGATGAAGATGATGTTTTTTATTCTGGTGTGTCTCTTCCCTTCTTGGTTAACCAGTAATGACCTGAACACTATTGTTATAGTTTCAGAAGTGCTCACTGCATTTCTGTACTATGTGATATTGATCGTAATGATTTTCTCTGTTCATTTTAGACCTGATGAAGGTTAAGGAGGAAAGTTCAGAACTGAATCAAATTGAGGAAAAACCTCATCATCTCATATTTGGAGAAAACCCTATTAGCTGCTTGAATTTCCCCCAAAAGAAATCTCAAACAACAACAGACAAAAAATCTCCCTCCTGCCCTCAGTGTGGAAAGATCTTCACTCATAAATCCAAACTTAGTAGACACATGAGAATTCACACTGGAGAACGGCCGTACATATGTGAGCAGTGTGGAAAGACCTTTATTAGTAACTGCCACCTTAAGAGACACACAAAGATTCACACTGGAGAAAGATCTTATAAATGTGATCAGTGTGAAAGGACTTTTATTCGTAAAGACCAATTTAATGACCACATGAGACTTCACACTGGAGAGAAATCTCACCGCTGCTCCTCATGTGGACGGAGTTTTAAAGATTCGACACGTCTTGAGACCCACAGGAAGATGTTCTGCCAAGAGACCCAAGTTCATCCCTGTGAAAGTGTTCAGATCAGAAGATCCCTGAGATCCTCTGAGGTAGGCTAACGTGTTAAAATGACTAGTGATGGAGTTTCTCTTTCACCTTCGCAGAATGTTTCTTATAAAACAATGTAATAATTCAGCAAAAGCATTTTTTACACTCTTATAAATAAAGGTTCTTAAAGGGTTCTTCACACTGATGCCATAGAAGAAACATTTTGGTGTTTCAAAGAACCTTTCAAATGAAACTTATTTTAAACCTTTTTATATTTTGTACAGTCTTTTTCCACCGTAAAAGGTTACAAGGTTCTGTGGATGTTAAAGGATTTTTTATGGAACCATAAAGACAAAAATGATTCTTCTATGGAATTGTGTAGCACTTTTATTTTTAAGAGTGTGGAAATGTTCATATTTTTTCAGAATTTGTATCAGTGGATTCGTGGCAAGAGCTACTTGTTGGACAACCAAAGGCCAATAGATAAATGTTTGTAGAGTTTTGTAATCTTGTAAAGTAAAAGTGTATGTGTGCACATTTAAGTTATGATCAGGTTAGTGGATCCAAATATTTGAGTATTAAGAGTCATAAGAATTTGCTGGCCATTTACTGTTCAGTAGTTCACCCAAAAATTCAACATCTGGCATCATTTTCTCACCCTCCTTATGTGTATGATGTGCATAAATGTAACATTAGTCTTCATACTAGTTTAAAAGTGTTTAATCTCTGAATGTTATTGTTTGTTTGTTGTGATGTTGTTTTCAGGATGTTTGTGGTGTTTCTCTCTGTGACGTCACTGATCAAACATCTCCAGATCTTCTGCTTTCTGTCTGTAATGAAGAGCAGAAGACATCAGTGAAGCTGCTGGACTGTGAGATGGAGCTGAAAACACAAATCAAAGAAGAACAAACAGATGAAGACGATGTGATTTATTCAGGTGTGTGTCTTCTCTTCATGTTTAACTGGTGATGACATAAAGACATAAACACTATTGTTATAGTTTCAGAAGTGCTCATTGCATTTCTGTACTATGTGATATTGATCATAATGATTTTCTCTGTTCATTTTAGACCTGATGAAGGTTAAGGAGGAACGTTCAGAACTGAATGAAATTGAGAAAAAACCTCATCATCTCATATTTGGAGAAAACCCTATTAGCTGCTTGAATTTCCCCCAAAAGAAATCTCAAACAACAACAGACAAAAAATCTCCCCCCTGTCCTCAGTGTGGAAAGATCTTCACTCATAAATCCAAACTTTGTAGACACATGAGAATTCACACTGGAGAACGGCCGTACATATGTGAGCAGTGTGGAAAGACCTTTACTAGTAACTGCCACCTTAAGAGACACACAAAGATTCACACTGGAGAAAGATCTTATAAATGTGAGCAGTGTGGAAAGAGCTTTTTTCGTAAAGACCAATTTAATGACCACATGAGACTTCACACTGGAGAGAAATCTCACCGCTGCTCCTCATGTGGACGGAGTTTTAAAGATTCGACACGTCTTGAGATTCACATGAAGAAGTGCTGCAAAGTTCATCCACATGAAACTGTTCAGATCAGAAGATCACTGAGATCTTCAGAAGTAACGTGTTAATTGTGCTGGAGTTTGTGTTTGACATTCACTGAATGTTTAGTTTCAGACATTGCAATAATTTATCAAATTACATTTTGTAGTAATGTTAAAATTGTATCAGTGCTTTTAATTCGTTTTATCAGCATTTTCCTGACAAGGGCTTAGAGGTTGATGAAGAAAAGGGTTTGTGATCTTGTAAAGTTGAAGTGTTTGTGTTTACTGATGATCAAAGTGTTTTGAGGAGATACAGCTCATCTGATTTACAGTCGGAAATTAAACCTGTTGTTATTAATGAGACATTTTGACGATTTCCCAGGTGCCTGAATGCAAATATTTGAGTATTAATAAGAGTTTAGAGTGATAGGTGAAAACTCCTAGAACTGTATTTAAAGAATTGATTAGAACATGTTGTTTTAAGTGCGAATAACACCGCTTACAGTGACATGACAAAAATAAAAACATCGAACAACTGTAAGTAAACCATAGAGATGAATAAAAGGTAAACGACTGCTGTCAATCAGCCGCTGCGACTCGCTTCAGTCCAGCAGGGGGCGCAAACGCGACACGCGTCACAGAAAACAGCACGTGAAGAAATAACAGCTCACAGTTTTACCAGGAGTGTCGCTTCTCGTAAGTTTTGTGTTATTTGTGTTTTATCATCTTTTCCTTCGCTTACTGTAGCTTGTTGATTTTAATTGACGCTTTGAAGTCTCATATAATCGTGTTAAAATTGTGTTTTGCGTTGTATGAGTGTGAAGATGATTGTGATGTGTTCAGATGTCCATGATGATGATGATGATGAAGGTGCAGGTGGATGTGATGTGCTGTAAGTCAGTAGGAACTGATCTGTCTATGCTGGATATTGATGATCTGATGACAGAAATCTGTCAGCTGAAGAAAGAGGTGAAGTTACTGGAGACAAAACTCAGAGAGAGAGACCAACTCAACACAAAGGTTTGGACGCATTCAACATTCATTTCATCTTTAACATCAGTGACTGTCTGTCTGACAAATATATAGATGAGCATTGTTTTAAGTGCCGAACGTCCAAAACTAAACTGAATACCAGCTAAGTGTGGATAAACTTTAACATTCATTGATATCTGTAATGTTGGTCTTCATTCTCGTGTTAAATCTCTGAATGTTATTGTGTGTTTGTTGTGATGTTGTTTTCAGGATGTTTGTGGTGTTTCTCTCTGTGACGTCACTGATCAAACATCTCCAGATCTTCTGCTTTCTGTCTGTAATGAAGAGCAGAAGACATCAATGAAGCTGCTGGACTGTGAGATGAAGCTGAAAACAGAAATCAAAGAAGAACAAACAGATGAAGATGATGTGATTTATTCAGGTGTGTGTCTTCTCTTCATGTTTAACTGGTGATGACATAAAGACATAAACACTATTGTTATAGTTTCATATGCGCTCAGTGTATGTCTGTACTATGTGATATTGATCATAATCATTTTCTCTGTTCATTTTAGATCTGATAATGGAGGAAAGTTCACAACCAAATGAAATTGAGGAAAAAACTCATCATCTCATAACTGGAGAAGAAGCTGAACAGACTTTCTCACCAAAGAATAGTCGAATAGCAACAGACAAAGAATCTCCTACATGCACTCAGCGTGGAAAGATCTTCACTCGAAAATCCAAACTTAATGCGCACAGGAGAATTCAAACCGGAGAAAAGCCTTATACGTGTGACCAGTGTGATAAGAGCTTCATTAAAAAATGCATCCTTACAACTCACATGAGAGTTCACACTGGAGAAAAGCCGTACAGTTGTGACTATTGTGATAAGAGCTTCATTAAAAAAGGCATCCTTAAAGCTCACATGAGAATTCATACCAGAGAAAATTCTTACAGTTGTGATCAGTGTGGAAAGAACTTTGTTTCTAAACGCAACTTTCAAGATCACATGAGAGTTCACTCCGGAGAAAAGCCGTACAGTTGTGATCAGTGTGAAAAGCGCTTTATCCGTAAAGACCATCTAAATTTGCACATGAGAATTCACACTGGAGAAAAGCCGTACAGATGTGATCAGTGTGGAAAGAGCTTTGTTTCTCATCGCAACTTTCAATATCACGTGAGAATTCACACTGGAGAAAAGCCGTACAGATGTGAACAGTGTGAAAAGAGCTTCACTCGTAAAGACCATCTTAATTTGCACATGAGAGTTCACACTGGAGAAAAGCCGTACAGTTGTGATCAGTGTGGAAAGAACCTCGTTTCTAAACGCAACTTTCAAGATCACATGAGAATTCACACTGGAGAAAAGCCTTACAGTTGTGATCAGTGTGAAAAGAGCTTCATTAAAAAATCCATCCTTACTACTCACATGAGAGTTCACACTGGAGAAAAGCCGTACAGATGTGAACAGTGTGGAAAGAGCTTCACTCGTAAAGACCACCTTAATTTGCACATGAGAGTTCACACTGGAGAAAAGTATTACGCGTGTGATCAGTGTGGAAAGAACTTTGTTTCTAAACGCAACTTTCAGGATCACATGAGAGTTCACACCGGAGAAAAGCCGTACAGATGTGATCAGTGTGGAAAGTGTTTTAGATGGAAATCGACTTTGAGAGTGCATCTTCTTCATCATTCTGGAGTGAGATAATTTCAGTGTCAACTGTGCAGTAAAGCATTTATCACTGCAGGTGCCCTGAGGAGACACATGGCGATTCATTCAGATGTGAAGCCTCATGCTTGTTCCATCTCTGGAAAGACCTTCACACAAGTCTCCTCTCTGAAAGTGCACGAGAAAACACACACAGCTGTGAAATCATATATGTGCTTCAAGTGTGACAAAACCTTCACTAGATCGGACCAACTGAATAAACACCAGAGAGGTCACACTGAAGAGAAATCTCACCGCTGCTCCTCATGTGGACAGAGTTTTAAAGAATCAAGACGTCTTGAGATTCACATGAAGAAGTGTTGCAAAGTTCATTCACATGAAACTGTTCAGATCAGAAGATCCCTGAGATCTTCAGCAATAACTTGTTTAAAAACCCAGTGATTGAGTTTGTGTTTGAGATTCACTGAATGTTTCTTGTCAACACTGTCATGATTTAGTAGAAAGGTTTACACTTTAAAGAATGCTGAATTCTTTTCAATTTAATCTGTAAATTAGTTATTTTACGGAAACGTCACTAAGCTTCAAAGGCAGTCTGAGCTTTTAATGAATGTCAAGTGTCTAAGCAGTTCTGCCATCGAAATTTCAACAATAAAATTCCTTAAACATGTTAACAGCTTTATTTTACTTTCATTCCAGCAGATACGCTAATGTTAGATACACGACATTCACTTTTACAGATTAAAGAAACCAAACATTTGTTGATTACACAAACAAATACAGTTTCAAATTCATCACTTGCGTTACTGAAACGGAAAACAAACCGATATTGTTATTCTCACATTTATCTGGACCATGTCCATTATATTTTATGATTGACACAAACATGTTGACCTGAGGGAACCTGGTGAGATGAGTTTCCTTCTGAGTTGATCTCACGGTGTTTACACTCGTTTGTGTCGAGAAAAGTCAAGAAAATAAGATTATTGATCGTCGTTATGAAATGACTTTAGTCAAGAGCTCTAAAGATAAACGCCAAATTGTTTTGTTGCCTGAGAGCTTGTCACACGCTAAAATGCATAAAAAGTAACCATAAACATCTAATATCAATGAAGGATAAACAATCTAATACTTTAAACATATTATGCGATATTTTGCCAAAAAAACAACAATAAAAAAACAAAAAAAAAAAAAAAAAACAAAATGAAAATATATGGTTTCTGACATATAAAAATATATTCAATAAAACAAAAAACAAAAAATTTCCCTCTTTTTTCACACCCCACCTTCCCCTGTTAAAAAAATATCAAAAAAACAAAATATTTAAAATATTTAAAATATTTTTTTTGCGTGATTCATTCTGATCATTTCAAACACACACAGGTGATTCACCCCAAAAAAAACCACAAACCACACAAAAAAAAAAAACCCCCCCCCTCCTTTAAGCCCCACCCCAACACAAGAAAAAAAAATAAAACATTATAAAAAAAACTTTAAAAAAATTCTAAAAAAAAAATTTTTCAAAAAATTATTAAAAGGAAAAGTAGTGTTTCTTTATTGTGGTTTTTATATCTGTGTCAGCCTTGGTTTGTAAACGTTTGGCTCCTCATTGCAATAGCATCTGGCTGCAGATGAGATGCACTGTCAGACACATGCACGCTCAGCCGCACATGCTCACTCGTCACATGCACGCTCTAACGTGGTGAACTGTAAGATTCTATTAATAAAATGTAAAGGTTACTGCTTTTTAAGAGTACCGTGAATACTGGTGGTTCAGGTCAAGGCCAGGTATTTATTATAATTATAGATGAAATACATTACTGAACATCTACACTAATAATGAAAATACATTACTAAATAAAACCTTTTCTTGTACACGTATTCTTCCGGCCTAAAATTATAAACAAACATAAATGACTCATTCTACAATAAAAAGGTGCTTGTTAATCAATGGTTTAATGATAAAGTTTTATTATGTAGACATACTATATATATATATATATATATATATATATATATAAAAAGAGCAGGACGGCTCAAATCTGTTTTTTTGCGAAATAGAGGCTTCCATATCAGTTTTCAATGCATATGTGGCATAAAATCATAACACAAAACAAAAAATGGACAACCCTGTTCAATTTTGTACTCGACAAAAGACTCTAAGATGCATTCTGTCCACCACATTCTCTAAAAATGTATGCATGTCCTGCATAAAAACAAACATCAGAGGCTTTACACTATCATGTTCTATGAAATGTGTACTGAAGAACTGTTCCAAGGCCTCTGCAGCTTCATCATCCTCCATGAACTGAGCCAAGAAGATTCCCAGAGAGTCAGTTGTGATCAGAAGGTTCCTGGTTCAAATCTCAGTGCAAGAAGGTCATGACTGAAGTGCCCTTGAGCAAGGCACCTAACCCCTGATTGCTCTGCAGTAATGTGCCACTGTAAAAAAAAAAAAAAATTACTTGTAAGTCGCTTTGGATAAAAGCGTCTGCCAAATGAATAAATGTAATGTAAATGTTCACCAAGCACCACTGACTGGCAGTTTTAAGATCCGTCATGACACGTTCATGACATGCTCCTAAGAAACAACAATGTAGAAGATGATAAATAAAAATATGCTGAACAATAATGGCCACAACCTCTCTAACAAAACCTACTTTTCGTGGAGACTGAACCACCTGCTTCTCAGATGAAAAGATTGGTTTCATCTACCTAAAAAGCAAATATTAATTTTAGTTACCTTTAGGACTACCTTTTTAAGGTTACTGGTACTTTTCCCGAGGAGTTACCTGAGAAGTTACCTGTCCGTCAAAATGCTCTTCCTGTAAGGGGAGAAAACACAGCCCAAGTTTACCAAGTTAGTCATGACAACACGCCATTCTTTACCTTATGATTAGTCTATGCTTTTACCTGAGAGATTTATTCCAATTTACGTTTTGCAACCTAAATACAGGCTGCTGATCACCTCTCAGGAAGGCTTTGGACTCCTCTGTATAGTGGGCAAACAATTTTCCATGCCTGGAAAATAGTGATTGAATGTTAGATTATTCCTTTCTCATAAAAGCTTTAAATATTCAAAATACAAACAATTCCATACCGGTCCAGTCCAAAGTTCTCCATTAACATGACGCACCACCATTTCCTCAGCTCTACCATGTCCTGCTGCTCAAAACATAAAAGTCAATGCCCTTTGTCTCAAAATAAGTCTCAAAGTTATTGAAAACTGTACTAATACTTACAATTGTGTAATCAAATGGGGCATCAGGCACAATGTACAATGCAGACTATAAATGAAAGAGACGTCAGTATTATGGCAAAACAATATAATATTAACTACAAACATAATGTACTTACCATCAACATAAACACACCACAGTCGTTGCCATATGATTGTACTGGAAAACCCTTAAATATAATGAAAGGAGGGAATAAGCAAAATTTCATAGAAAGATAGATACATAAGACTTAAAGAGATGGATGGGATAGATAAATGGACGATAGGATACAATTTAGATAGATAGATTTGAATAGACAGACAGATATATGGATGGATAGATAGCCAACCTTTCAGTCCATTTTACGGGTTTTAACCTATGTGCAATGCCCCTGTCAAAAATGCAAAAAACAAATACGTAAATAATAATTGATGTGTAGAAATATAAGGCTGTACAAGCTTATACTGTATGCACAAGGTTATTGAATATGTAAATAATCCGAATCATCTGAATATTTAGTTTTCAAGCAACTCTACAAAATTAATTTAGATAACGTTAGTTCTTCAATAAATTACTGTATGAAGAACAGGTATCGTTACCCAAGTATCATAGATGCGATAGATCTGGTATCATTATAAGGATTAAGTTAGTTTTCGAAAACATCATCTTATATATTAAAACAATACTTTTACATCTATCTAATACTGTATGAATGAAATCAATATACTTACAACATTCGTCTGATAATGTTAAAGAACGTTTTCGATTACATGTCAAATAATTCATAATAACACTTTTACTTCGACTTAATCTTGTTCGAATTGAATATAGTTAAAACAACACTTTCACTTCGACTTAATATTGAATGAGAATAAATACATTGAATATTGAATAAATATACTTACAATTGGCCTGTAGGTCCATTTGATTCACAAACGTGTCTAACAGTGCATTTGTTGGAGTGCGCATGCGCTGCTGAGACTGCATGTGTCGGAGTGCGCATGCGCCGCTGACAGTGCATCTGGCCTGAGAGTGCATCTGGTCTCAACCCCCCCACCAAAAAAAAAAAAAAAAAAAAAAAAAAAAAAAAAAATAATTTTTATTATTTTTATAATTAATTTTTTTTTTTTAAATTTTTTTTTTTTTTTTTTTTTAATAAAAAAATTATTTTTTTCAACCACCCCCCCCCCCCCCCCCCCCCCCCCCGGGGGCCCCACCCCCCCCCCCCCCCCCAAAAACCACCACGAAAAAAAAAAACACCCAACATTTTCCCAGGAGTTTCCCTTCCCGAAAGTTTTGTTTTTTTTGTTTTTCATCAACTTTTCCTTCCCTTACTGTAGCTTGTTGATTTTAATTGACGCTTTGAAGTCTCATATAATCGTGTTAAAATTGTGTTTTGCGTTGTATGAGTGAGAAGATGATTGTGATGTTGTGTTCAGATGTCCATGATGATGATGATGATGAAGGTGCAGGTGGATGTGATGTGCTGTAAGTCAGTAGGAACTGATCTGTCTATGCTGGATATTGATGATCTGATGACAGAAATCTGTCAGCTGAAGAAAGAGGTGAAGTTACTGGAGACAAAACTCAGAGAGAGAGACCAACTCAACACAAAGGTTTGGACGCATTCAACATTCATTTCATCTTTAACATCAGTGACTGTCTGTCTGACAAATATATAGATGAGAATTGTTTTAAGTGCTGTATGTCGTAAACTGACGTTTTTTACCCGCTAAGTGCGGATAAACTTTAACATTGTCTGCTGGGCCTTTTATTATTGTGTTATCATCGTTTTCTCACACGTGTCTGATATCTGTAACATTGGTCTTCATTCTCGTGTTTAATCTCTGAATGTTACTCTGTGTTTGTTGTGATGTTGTTTTCAGGATGTTTGTGGTGTTTCTCTCTGTGACGTCACTGATCAAACATCTCCAGATCTTCTGCTTTCTGTCTGTAATGAAGAGCAGAAGACATCAGTGAAGCTGCTGGACTGTGAGATGGAGCTGAAAACACAAATCAAAGAAGAACAAACAGATGAAGATGATGTGATTTATTCAGGTGTGTGTCTTCCCTTCATGTTTAACTGGTGATGACATAAAGACATGAACACTATTGTTATAGTTTCAGATGCGCTCAGTGTATTTCTGTACTATGTGATATTGATCATAATGATTTTCTCTGTTCATTTTAGATTTGATAATGGAGGAAAGTTCAGAACCAAATGAAATGGAGGAAAAAACTCATCATCTCATAACTGAAGGAGAATCTGAACAGACTTTCTCACCAAAGAATAATCAAATAGGAACAGACAAAGAATCTCCTACATGCACTCAGCGTGGAAAGATCTTCACTCGTAAATCCAAACTTAATGCGCACATGAGAATTCAAACCGGAGAAAAGCCTTACACGTGTGACCAGTGTGGAAAGAGCTACATTAAAAGATGCATCCTTACAGCTCACATGAGAGTTCACACCGGTGAAAAGCCTTACACGTGTGACCAGTGTGGAAAGAGTTTTACTCGTCAATGCTACCTTAAGAGACACATGGAAATTCATAATGGAGAAAAATCTTATCAATGTGACCAGTGTGAAAGGACCTTCTCTCGTAAAGAGCAGCTTAATGTGCACATGAGAATTCACACTGGAGAAAAGCCTCACACGTGTGATCAGTGTGGAAAGAACTTTGTTTCTAAAGTGAACTTTCAAAATCACATGAGAATTCACACTGGAGAAAAGCCTTACACATGTGACCAGTGTGGAAAGAACTACATTACAAAACCCATCCTTACTGCTCACATGAGAGTTCACACTGGAGAAAAGCCTTACACGTGTGACCAGTGTGGAAAGAGCTACATTAAAAGATGCATCCTTACAGCTCACATGAGAATTCACACTGGAGAAAAGCCGTACACGTGTGACCAGTGTGGAAAGAGTTTTACTCGTAAATGCTACCTTAAGAGACACATGGAAATTCATAATGGAGGAAAATCTTATCAATGTGATCAGTGTGAAAGGACCTTCACTCGTAAAGATCAGCTTAATGTGCACATGAGAATTCACACCGGAGAAAAGCCTCACACGTGTGACCAGTGTGGGAAGAGCTACATTAAAAGATGCATCCTTACAGCTCACATGAGAATTCACACTGGAGAAAAGCCTTACACGTGTGACCAGTGTGGAAAGAGCTTCATTCGGAAAGGCAAGCTTAAAGAGCACATGAGAATTCACACTGGAGAAAAGCCGTACACGTGTGACCAGTGTGGAAAGAGCTTTGTTTATAAAGTGAACTTTCAAAATCACATGAGAGTTCACACTGGAGAAAAGCCGTATTGTGATCACTGTGAAACTAATAAAATTACTTGATCAGTGTGGAAAGAGCTTTGTTTCTAAAGTGAACTTTCAAAATCACATGAGAATTCACACTGGAGAAAAGCCGTACAGATGTTGCCAGTGTGGAAAGAGCTTCATTCGTAAAGACCATCTTAATTTGCACATGAGAATTCACACTGGAGAAAAGCCGTACAGTTGTGATCAGTGTGGAAAGAGCTTTGTTTATAAAGTGAACTTTCAAAATCACATGAGAATTCACACTGGAGAAAAGCCGTACAGATGTTGCCAGTGTGGAAAGAGCTTCATTCGTAAAGACCATCTTAATTTGCACATGAGAGTTCACACTGGAGAAAAGCCGTACAGTTGTGATCAGTGTGGAAAGAGCTTTGTTTCTAAACACAGCTTTCAAGATCACATGAGAATTCACACTGGAGAAAAGCTGTACAGTTGTGATCAGTGTGGAAAGATCTTTGTATATGAACGCAGCTTTCAAGACCATATGAAAATTCACACTGGAGAAAAGCCTTACACATGTGACCAGTGTGGAAAGAACTTTATTCGTAAAGACCATCTTAATTTGCACATGAGAGTTCACACCGGAGAAAAGCCGTACAGTTGTGATCAATGTGGAAAGTGTTTTAGATGGAAATCGACTTTGAGAGTGCATCTTCTTCATCATTCTGGAGTGAGATCATTTCAGTGTCAACTGTGCAGTAAAGCATTTATCACTGCAGGTGCCCTGAGGAGCCACATGGCGATTCATTCAGATGTGAAGCCTCATGCTTGTTTCATCTGTGGAAAGACCTTCACACAAGTCTCCTCTCTGAAAGTGCACGAGAAAACACACACAGCTGTGAAATCTCATATGTGCTTCAAGTGTGACAAAACCTTCAGTAGATCGGACCATCTGAAAAAACACCAGAGAGGTCACACTGAAGAGAAATCTCACCGCTGCTCCTCATGTGGACAGAGTTTTAAAGAATCAAGACGTCTTGAGATTCACATGAAGAAGTGTTGCAAAGTTCATCCACATGAAACTGTTCAGATCAGAAGATCCCTGAGATCTTCAGCAATAACTTGTTTAAAAACCCAGTGATTGAGTTTGTGTTTGAGATTCACTGAATGTTTCTTGTCAACACTGTCATGATTTAGTAGAAAGGTTTACACTTTAAAGAATGCTGAATTCTTTTCAATTTAATCTGTAAATTAGTTATTTTACGGAAACCTCACTAAGCTTCAAAGGCAGTGGGCTTTTAATGAATGTCAAGTGTCTAAGCAGTTCTGCCATCGAAATTTCAACAATAAAATTCCTTAAACATGTTAACAGCTTTATTTTACTTTCATTGCAGCAGATACGCTAATGTTAAATACACGACATTCACTTTTACGGATTAAAGAAACCAAACATTTGTTGATTACACGAACAAATACAGTTTCAAATTCATCACTTGCGTTACTGAAACGGAAAACAAACCGATATTGTTATTTTCACATTTATCTGGACCATGTCCATTATATTTTATGATTGACACTAACCCGGCGGGCTGAGGTTCATGTTGACCTGAGGGAACCTGGTGAGATGAGTTTCCTTCTGAGTTGATCTCACGGTGTTTACACTCGTTTGTGTCGAGAAAAGTCTAGAAAATAAGATTATTGATCGTCTTTATGAAATGACTTTAGTCAGAGCTCTAAAGATAAACGCCAAATTGTTTTGTTGCCTGAGAGCTTGTCACACGCTAAAATGCATAAAAAGTAACCATAAACATCTAATATCAATGAAGGATAAACAATCTAATACTTTAAACATATTATGCGATATTTTGCACAGAAATACAACTTAATTGAACAAACTGAAAATGTGTAAAAACGCAGTTTGAAGGTATCTGGTTGCTGACATATACAAATCTTTTCAATAAAACTGATGACAATTATTCCCCTGATTTTTCACATCTCAGGTTCCTGTTGGAGAAATGTTTCCAAAACACAAGTTATTTAAGTTATTCATTCTGCGTGATTCATTCTGATCATTTCAAACACACACAGGTGATTCATCCTAAAGTAAACCAGAAACTACACAAGTAAAAGAATCTCTCCACCTTCATTTAGGCCTACTTCAACACATGTGATAACAGTTTAACATGTTAGATGAAACCTTTAATACATTCTATAAATGTAATTTTTCAAATAATTATTAAATGGAAAAGTAGTGTTTCTTTATTGTGGTTTTTATATCTGTCAGCCTTGGTTTGTAAATGTTTGGCTCCTCATTGTGAATAACTTCAGGCAGTTTGCCAGTGAAAACTAAGATTAAAAAAATTAATCAAACCACAATGTCTCACATTTTTACATTTAAAGATTTTATTCTTGTAGATTTTAATAGATTTGAGTGGGTAACTTACACATGACTGCTGTCAATCAGCCGCTGCGACTCGCTTCAGTCCAGCAGGGGGCGCAAACGCGACACGCGTCACAGAAAACAGCACGTGAAGAAATAACAGCTCACAGTTTCACCAGGAGTGTCGCTTCTCGTAAGTTTTGTGTTATTTGTGTTTCATCAACTTTTCCTTCGCTTACTGTAGCTTGTTGATTTTAATGGACGCTTTGAAGTCTCATATAATCGTGTTAAAATGGTGTTTTGCGTTGTATGAGTGTGAAGATGATTGTGTTGTGTTCAGATGTCCATGATGATGATGAAGGTGCAGGTGGATGTGATGTGCTGTAAGTCAGTAGGAACTGATCTGTCTATGCTGGATATTGATGATCTGATGACAGAAATCTGTCAGCTGAAGAAAGAGGTGAAGTTACTGGAGACAAAACTCAGAGAGAGAGACCAACTCAACACAAAGGTTTGGACGCATTCAACAGTCATTTCATCTTTAACATCAGTGTCTGTCTGACAAATATATAGATGAGCATTGTTTTAAGTGCTGTATGTCGTAAACTAAGGTTTTTTACCAGCTAAGTGTGGATAAACTTTAACATTGTCTGCTGGGCCTTTTATTATTGTGTAATCATCGTTTTCTCACACGTGTCTGATATCTGTAACATTGGTCTTCATACTAGTTTAAAAGTGTTTAATCTCTGAATGTTATTGTGTGTTTGTTGTGATGTTGTTTTCAGGATGTTTGTGGTGTTTCTCTCTGTGACGTCACTGATCAAACATCTCCAGATCTTCTGCTTTCTGTCTGTAATGAAGAGCAGAAGACATCAGTGAAGCTGCTGGACTGTGAGATGGAGCTGAAAACACAAATCACAGAAGAACAAACAGATGAAGATGATGTGATTTATTCAGGTGTGTGTCTTCTCTTCATGTTTAACTGGTGATGACATAAAGACATGAACACTATTGTTATAGTTTCAGATGCGCTCAGTGTATTTCTGTACTATGTGATATTGATCATAATGATTTTCTCGGTTCATTTTAGACCTGATAATGGAGGAAAGTTCAGAACCAAATGAAATTGAGGAAAAAACTCATCATCTCATAACTGAAGGAGAATCTGAACAGAATTTCTCATCAAAGAATAATCAAATAGGAACAGACAAAGAATCTCCTACATGCACTCAGCGTGGAAAGACCTTCACTCGTAAATCCAAACTTAATGCGCACATGAGAATTCAAACCAGAGAAAAGCCTTACACATGTGACCAGTGTGGAAAGAGTTTTACTCGTAAATGTTACCTTAAGAGACACATGAAAATTCATAATGGAGGAAAATCTTACCAATGTGACCAGTGTGAAAGGAACTTCACTCGTAAAGAGCAGCTTAATGCGCACATGAGAATTCACACTGGAGAAAAGCCTCACACGTGTGACCAGTGTGGAAGGAGTTTTACTCGTAAATGCTACCTTGAGAAACACTTGAAAATTCATACTGAAAGAAAATCTTATCAATGTGACCAGTGTGAAAGAACCTTCACTCGTAAAGAGCAGCTTAATGCGCACATGAGAATTCACACTGGAGAAAAGCCTCACACGTGTGACCAGTGTGGAAAGAGCTTCATTAAAAGATGCATCCTTACAGCTCACATGAGAATTCACACTGGAGAAACGCCGTACAGTTGTGATCTGTGTGGAAAGAGCTTCATTCGTAAAGACCAACTTAATTTGCACATGAGAATTCACACTGGAGAAAAGCCGTACAGTTGTGATCAGTGTGGAAAGAGCTTCATTCGTAAAGACCAACTTAATTTGCACATGAGAATTCACACTGGAGAAAAGCCGTACAGTTGTGATCAGTGTGGAAAGAGCTTCATTCGTAAAGACCAACTTAATTTGCACATGAGAATTCACACTGGAGAAAAGCCGTACAGTTGTGATCAGTGTGGAAAGAACTTTGTATATGAACGCAACTATCGAGATCACATGAGAATTCACACTGGAGAAAAGCCGTACAGTTGTGATCAGTGTGGAAAGAACTTTGTATATGAACGCAACTATCGAGATCACATGAGAATTCACACTGGAGAAAAGCTGTACAGTTGTGATCAGTGTGGAAAGATCTTTGTATATGAACGCAGCTTTCAAGACCATATGAAAATTCACACTGGAGAAAAGCCTTACACATGTGACCAGTGTGGAAAGAACTTTATTCGTAAAGACCATCTTAATTTGCACATGAGAGTTCACACCGGAGAAAAGCCGTACAGTTGTGATCAATGTGGAAAGTGTTTTAGATGGAAATCGACTTTGAGAGTGCATCTTCTTCATCATTCTGGAGTGAGATCATTTCAGTGTCAACTGTGCAGTAAAGCATTTATCACTGCAGGTGCCCTGAGGAGCCACATGGCGATTCATTCATATGTGAAGCCTCATGCTTGTTTCATCTGTGGAAAGACCTTCACACAAGTCTCCTCTCTGAAAGTGCACGAGAAAACACATATAGCTGTGAAATCTCATATGTGCTTCAAGTGTGACAAAACCTTCACTAGATCGGACCAACTGAAAAAACACCAGAGAGGTCACACTGAAGAGAAATCTCACCGCTGCTCCTCATGTGGACAGAGTTTTAAAGAATCAAGACGTCTTGAGATTCACATGAAGAAGTGTTGCAAAGTTCATCCAAATGAAACTGTTCAGATCAGAAGATCCCTGAGATCTTCAGCAATAACTTGTTTAAAAACCCAGTGATTGAGTTTGTGTTTGAGATTCACTGAATGTTTCTTGTCAACACTGTCATGATTTAGTAGAAAGGTAAACACTTTAAAGAATGCTGAATTCTTTTCAATTTAATCTGTAAATTAGTTATTTTACGGAGACGTCACTAAGCTTCAAAGGCAGTCTGAGCTTTTAATGAATGTCAAGTGTCTAAGCAGTTCTGCCATCGAAATTTCAACAATAAAATTCCTTAAACATGTTAACAGCTTTATTTTACTTTCATTGCAGCAGATACGCTATTGTTAGATACACGACATTCACTTTTACGGATTAAAGAAACCAAACATTTGTTGATTACACAAACAAATACAGTTTCAAATTCATCACTAACGTTACTGAAACGGAAAACAAACCGATATTGTTATTTTCACATTTATCTGGACCATGTCCATTATATTTTATGATTGACACTAACATGTTGACCTGAGGGAACCTGGTGAGATGAGTTTCCTTCTGAGTTGATCTCACGGTGTTTACACTCGTTTGTGTCGAGAAAAGTCAAGAAAATAAGATTATTGATCGTCGTTATGAAATGACTTTAGTCAGAGCTCTAAAGATAAACGCCAAATTGTTTTGTTGCCTAACCATGAACATCTAATATCAATGAAGGATAAACAATCTAATACTTTAAACATATTATGCGATATTTTGCACAGAAATTCAACTTAATTGAACAAACTGAAAATGTGTATCTGACATATACAAATCTTTTCAATAAAACTGATGACAAATTATTCCCCTGATTTTTCACATCTCAGGTTCCTGTTGGAGAAATGTTTCCAAAACACAAGTTATTTAAGTTATTCATTCTGTGTGATTCATTCTGATAACTTGGTTAGAGATTACAAACCTCAACTGGACCAATCAGCTGTGAGAAAATGACGTATATCTGACGCATGAAGCCACTCCCCATCTATCTCTCGCTCCAAATTAAAAGTGAAAAGATGTTAGAGAGAAAATAATTTGCTTCGAAGTGTTTATTTGTATTGTATATTTACATTTATTGATTATAATTCAAAACACATTCACATAATAATTATATGAGTTGATCATGGCATTTAAATTAATATTTCTTATCAAAACTTTAGTATATAAAGCATTTTAAAGTTATGAAGTATTCAGATTATCTTTTTATCTTATTGTAAATCTATATAAATGATTTAAATTCAGTTGATTCTGTATTGATATAGTCAGTAGCTTCCTTCTCAATCTTTCATTGCAGCCGTGTTTATTCCTGCCTTGTAAATGTGTTTCAATTCATGACATTTTTCCTTAACGATCTCATAATCTTCAACTGTAAATGTCTTATAAATCTAATTAATATTTTCCTACACAGTTTATAAGATATATAATATTTTATTTGTATATTTTGAAAAGACTATAGTTCGACAGTCTCACCCTGTCTGTTCCGCTTTTATTTTGAAAAAGCTCCTTTCTTCTTCGGAAGTTTTTTATTACGCTAAACTTCCCGCTTCACAGTGTGGAGCTCACGTATCGTCTGAAGAACGGTAAAAAACTTATAACAATTTTTTGTTAATTATCATGCTCATCCATTTCAATCGTATAAAGAAAGAGTTTACATGGTGATTTACTTTATTATTTTGTATTGCTCGTCCATGTCGTTTCTAAGAGCTTCGAACTGTGATGGTGTGTGGAGCTAGAGAGCATGTTAGCTGATGGCAGAAACTCTTTGAATTAGCGCCCTTGGAGAAGCGGAATGAGGTATGAAGGAAAATGTGTGGATTTTATATTATTGTCAGAACGGATTTTAAGTTAAAGAGAATGTCAGTACTTAACTTGTTTGTGAGTTTATTGTACATGCTATCAATATAAAAACATATTTTATTTCATTTCATGTTGGTAATTTGTTACAATTATTTGTATTGTGTGTAAACATGATTCATATGTGAAGCTACATAGAAGAATTTTGTATTTCTTCTATTCTTCTGTAGTTTTCACGGTGCGTCGTGCTCGTTGAGAGGAATAAATAAATTGACACCCGTTTGAAACTCTCTGCGTCTTGATGAATATTACCTAGAGGCCGCTATATCAACATTAAAGTGAATTGTGCTGATCCTCGTGAGAAGTGAATCAGACTGATGATGCTTTCCATGTTGTGTTTGGCGCACATGTCACACCTTCAGGTGGACGCGCCTCACAAACTCTGAATCAAACCTGAGTTGACGGAGAAAGTTTATACCAAGTGTTGTGTTACAGCAGAACCTGATCTAAACCAGCTTATGTTTGTCTGGTTTTGTCAACTCAAAACTTCCTCTGCAACTCAGTGTTTGTTCACCGCGCTTCGTGATACAGGTCAAGCTCCATTGTTGATGGCTTTTTATAGTCGTGGTGCACACGCTTAACCCAGGGTCAGCCCACACAGAGTAAAGAGAACGAACCCAAATCAGCTGTTCTGAAAGCAAAAACTCAAAGTAGCTGAAGCCAACTCTGAATTCAAGGCTGAACCTCCTTATTGAAACGGGTCCCAGGTGTTTTAACATTGAGGAGGTGTCATGATTTGCCATCACACAACACAATTGACCTTTGACACTTTCCTCCACTCATCTTATAATGCAAATTATAATGCAAGCCCGTAGGCAGGGGTGGTTCGAACGAACCCCCCCTCACTGCCAAAGGTCCAGAATTTAAGTTGTTGCGAATGGTGCGAATTGAAAAATCTGAACTTTGGCGAAAATTCGCGTAGCATTAACCAATCAGGAGCTTGCTCTAGTTGGGCCGTGAGCGAGCGTCAGAAGCCCCTCCCATGATGCGTCTGTAATGAAGCGAATTTCACGCGCGAACGATGCGAGTAAATTCAAAATGTTCAAGCGTCCAACAACATGCGAATAGCGCGATTTACCGCGTTTGGTGTGAACACTCTATGAGACATTTAATTTTTTTATAAATATAGTCCTACAGTTTCACTTATATCATGTCTATATTTGATAATAAATATTGGCTTTCAGACCCAAATTTCGCTAAATTACTCACATAGCCTAATTATTTGTTAAATTCATAATGTACTATTGCGATAGAACTGACGTGCAAACCATCAGAAAATTTCAAAGAGACAACAAAATGGCCAAGCGGTTGGGAAAGAGAAAGGTTAATTAATATGCATAAGAATTATGTTTTGAATTTGAGTATCACTAAACTATTAACTATTAATAAACTGCATTAGGAGGCATAATAAATACATTTCAAATCATAATTAAATCTCCACAATAATTCAAGTAGTACCTCCGGCCCATGTAATTTTCTGTTACAAACCAAACGGGCCCCCCATTAAAGACAGGGAGAATTATGTGGCCCTTGCAGAAAAAAGTTTGGGGACCCCTGGTCTACAATATAATAGCCATATAAACGTAGCATAATTATAATAATAAAACATAGCAAAGAGGCATTGACAGAGAGTCAAGAAATTATGATGAGAATAATAATAATTATTATTTCAGTAAAGTTAATTTAATCTATTCTGTGTGGTCTTTAATAATAGTGTTGTCTTTAAACTTATGAACTGTGTATGGACTGACAAAAGTGTTACATGAGGAAGCAATTTGACAACAATACAATAAATATTTAAGGTGCATCCAAAAGCATCCTTGTTAAAATACCAGCAGACATGCTAATCCAGCACAAATTAGTGCATAAAAGGTCACCAAAATGAAGTATTTGAACCTCATAATTAAATACAAAAAGAGGAGAAAAACTGCAAAAAGGTCCACTTTTGAAGAAATAACAGCTCACAGTTTTACCAGGAGTGTCGCTTCTCGTAAGTTTTGTGTTATTTGTGTTTCATCATCTTTTCCTTCGCTTACTGTAGCTTGTTGATTTTAATTGACGTTTTGAAATCTCATATAATCGTGTTAAAATGGTGTTTTGCGTTGTATAAGTGTGAAGATGATTGTGATGTTGTGTTCAGAGGTCCATGATGATGATGATGATGAAGGTGCAGGTGGATGTGATGTAAATCAGTAGGAACTGATCTGTCTATGCTGGATATTGATGATCTGATGACAGAAATCTGTCAGCTGAAGAAAGAGGTGAAGTTACTGGAGACAAAACTCAGAGAGAGAGACCAACTCAACACAAAGGTTTGGACGCATTCAACATTCATTTCATCTTTAGCATCAGTGACTGTCTGTCTGACAAATATAAAGATGAGCATTGTTTTTATTTATTTATTTAAAAGGGACAATGCATATGGATGAACATAGCTTTTCAGCAATGTACATATGCCAAAATTAGCCCCCAGGCTATTTTACATTTGTAGTCCCATGTGCGGTCATCAATCAATACCTAGTAACACAGCTAAAACATTTAATTTAAACATGATTCACCCTAATTTAAAAGACGCACAATTAACAGCAACATATAGGAAATGACACAATTAGTAAACAGGGCATCTAATATGGCATACTCATACATGACGTATCCACACATATACACATACATAGTAAAGTGCTACTTAAAGTACAATAAGTGTATTATCAAATTCTTAAAGTGCTATTAGGTGCTGCAAAATGCTGAATCTAGTTAGGTATACGTACAAGTCAGCCAAGTCAAGTCAGCTTTATTTATATAGTGCTTTTTACAATTTTCATTGTTACAAAGCAGCTGTACAAGAAAAAATGACTATAAGTAAAACACAAAAGGTTATGGAATTCAAAACACAGGTCAAATATCAGTCACACAATAAATTCCTATATGCAGTGTTAATTAAATAAGACTACCAAATTCTAGCAGCCCCCCCGGCCAGGCAAAACAGTATGCAAACGGTGGCTGAGAGTAGAGTGATGTTCTGCACTCTTTGATGCAACAAATGCATCAGTTGTTATTGGAAGTGTCCCTGGTTCCGGTTGATCTAACTAGTGCAGCCTAGATCTTTGAAATACATATATTATGATAGTGTAGTGTATGCAAGATTAAAAAGATGCTAGATTTAAACTGACAGAGTGTGTCTGCCTCCCGGACAGTGCAGGGAAGACTGTTCCAAAGTTTAGGTGCTAGATAGGAAAAGGATCTGCCGCCTGCACTTGATTTTGAAATTCTAGGTATTACCAACTGACCTGACGCCTGAGAGCGTAGTGCACGTGATGGACTATAATACGTAAGAAGTTCTCTCAAGTAGTGAGGAGCTAAACCATGCAAGGCTTTATAGGTAATAAGCAAGATTTAAAAATGTATGCGATGCTTTATAGGTAACCAGTGCAAGGTTGACAGAACCGGGCTAATATGCTCATACTTTTTTGTACGTGTAAGAAGTCGAGCTGCCGCATTTTGGACCAGTTGGAGTTTTTGTAATAGGCCTGCAGGGCAACCACCTAATAGTGCATTACAGTACATACTGTACAAGTAGTACAGTGAACCGCATCCATGTATCTAAATTACAACAAATAGCATTAGTGGGCACATGTTTGATTTGTTTTAAGCCATTGTTTAAGTTGGTTCTTAAAACTGGGGAAGGTTTTGTAAAACGCTATATCATCTTCATCGCAACTTGCACAAGCAAGTAAAGGACAAATGAACGCCAAGGCTATTATCGCTCTGTTTCATGTTGATCTAAATGAAGACGTGTTCCGTTTACACTGAAAAGTTCACGCACAACCACACATGAAATCACTATGGATGCCAGTCATTATATTTCTTATAAGTTTGCATTATAGTTTGTATGTATGTGCGAGTGTTTTATATATATATATGTGTGTGTGTGTTAGGAGAGTTTGTATGTATGTGCGAGTGTTGTACAGGGACCCGTTTCAGAAAGCAGGGTAAGTGCAAACTCAGAGTAAGTTAACCCCAGAAAACGGGATACTCTGGGTTTTCAGTTTCAGAACGCCAGGTATATCAAACCCGTGACCGCGGGGTAAGTCAAGCCTGTTTCAGAAATCAAGGTATCTTATACTTAGAGTGAGTAACCATAGTAACCTACTCTGTGAACCTAACCTGGTCAGGAGCAGGTTTTATTCCACTAACCCGAGGTTTGTTACAATCTCCGCCCCTTTTAGAAGCGCGAGTGCTGTTGAAATTGCCTTCGCCGTTTGTTTTTTCATTCGTTTTCCTTAATCGCGCACACAGTTCGTAACACAGACATTAAATGTCCATTTATTCAGGAACCCGTAGATGAGAAAGCTGCATTCATTCAGAGAGAGTTACATTTACGTCGGGAGAGAATATATGGTGAAGCCACGTTTGGATGTTTTATCATATCCGGAGGATTCTTTATTTGAGCGGCACAGTTTTTCTTTACAGTCCATTAAATATATTCATAATCTGCTTCATCCTTACATCACAAACCTCACTTGTCGTGGCTGCGCTCTTACATCTGAGCAGATTCTCTGTATGGCTTTACGTTTCTTTACTAATGGAAGCTTTCTTTATAACACCGGGGATGCAGAACACGTTAGCAAGGCAACTGTATGCAGAGCAGTAAGAAAAGTGTGCATCGCTCTCAAGCACTTTATATACATGTGTGTTAAGTTTCCTGTGAGAACCATCAAAGAGGAGTTTCATAAGATTGCAGGTGTATGGTGAACGTCTTTCTGAATAAGCTGATCAAATAAATGTGCTCTTGCTGCCAACTCTAATAATTCAAATACCCTTTAGGATTTCCCAATGTGATTGGGTGCACATTTAAAAGGTCCCACTCGCTCCGTTCTGTTCTGGCTTCGAACTGCCGTCGGTCAGAACGAAGGACCGGCGCTCTAACCACGAGCCTAACGACCGCAGTCCCTATTGCGTCTGTCGCTAGAGCATCTCTAGCTGGCCTCCATTAGACATAGCTGGAGCAGGGGCAAGCATGGCCAGTTTTTTGTCTTCTACAGCCACAGTGCTCGGTTCTCATATACTCAAAACTTTCAAGGCCAGTTTATTAAATATATCAAACATTTCCCAGTCAGGCATCCTACTACCAAGAGCATTTAAACTCATCGGACTGAATGATGTTTTTATATTTTATTCTCAGCTGCTGCCTTGTTCTTTTTATTGCAGAAGGATTGCACCTACATGACAAAAAATCGTAGGTATATATGTTTATATATATACATATATATATACAGTGCCTCCAATTCGACTGGCGAGAAATAAACGGAGCGCTTTTTGTCACGTGGAGTTGCCATGGTGAATCGTGTTATCTTCGCTCAATTGATGATGGCTTTTTAAAGCCGCGATGAACACGAGTAACCTAGAGTAAACTTACTCAGAGTGGATTGAACTGATTGAAACCAGCTGTTCTGAAACAGAAAACTCAGAGTAGCGGTTATCTGAGTAAATCAACTCAGAGTTCATATTTTAACTCAGTGTTGCTTGAACCTCCTTATTGAAACGGGTCCCAGGTGTGTTTGCACTTATCGAGTTTGTATGTATGTGCGAGTGTTTTATATATATATATGTGTGTGTGTTAGGAGAGTTTGTATGTATGTGCGAGTGTTATATATATATGTGTGTGTGTGTAACGAGGACGTAGACGGGGTAGGATCCATATGCAGCTTTATTGGTGAATACGTGCAGGCTCAATGTAAAAGGCAGGCGTGGATCAAATAACCGGGCAGACAACAATATCAAAGGCAGACAACAGACGTAGTCAAAAACGGGCAAGAGGTCAAGGCAGGCAGAGAAGAGTCATCAACGGTAATACAATGCAGGGTTCAAACACTGGTAAACAAGACAAGGGTAATATAATGCTCAGAAATGTAGCCGGGGCAAACAAGACTTCGCAATGTGTTCATGGGCAGGTAGAGTTTAAATAGTCTGGTGATGATGATGATGATCATCAGGTGTGCAGTACTCAGTCCCAGCATGTGGCTTTATGGGACATGTAGTTCTTTTGCCAGAGCTAATGCTCAGGGGAGTGAGACCTCCGGTGGCCGGCAGAGGATTCTCCATTGGCATTCGTGACAGTGTGTTAGGAGAGTTTGTATGTATGTGCGAGTGTTTTATATATATGTGTGTTTGTTAGGAGAGTTTGTATGTATGTGCGAGTGTTTTATATATATATGTGTGTGTGTTAGGAGAGTTTGTATGTATGTGCGAGTGTTATATATATATGTGTGTGTGTTAGGAGAGTTTGTATGTATGTGCGAGTGTTTTATATATATATGTGTGTGTGTGCGGAGTTTGTATGTATGTGCGAGTGTTTTATAGATGTGTTTACACGCATCGAGTTTATATGTATGCGTGAAAAAGTGTACATGCATGCTTTACTAACATAATATGTATTGGTATGGATTTCACATTAGTGCGGACATGTTTTTTATATGTGTTTGCTTGAACATCCAATACTATACATGTATATGTGAGCAATGTATATGTGTGTATGCGCGCTTTTATATATGTATTCATACGCGCAGTTTGATTTACACCCTATACGGCGCCTTATAGTTTTTTACCCGCTAAGTGTGGATAAACTTTAACATTGTCTGCTGGGCCTTTTATTATTGTGTAATCATCGTTTTCTCACACGTGTCTGATATCTGTAATATTGGTCTTCATACTAGTTTAAAAGTGTTTAATCTCTGAATGTGTTTGTTGTGATGTTGTTTTCAGGAAATATTAGGTGTTTCTCTCTGTGACGTCACTGATCAAACATCTCCAGATCTTCTGCTTTCTGTCTGTAATGAAGAGCAGAAGACATCAGTGAAGCTGCTGGACTGTGAGATGGAGCTAAAAACTGAAATCAAAGAAGAACCGACAGAAAGGGAAGATTTGATTTATTCAGGTGTGTGTCTTCTCTTTATGTTTAACCAGTAATGACATAAAGACATGAACACTATTGTTATAGTTTCAGATGCGCTCAGTGTATTTCTGTACTATGTGATATTGATCATAATCATTTTCTCTCTTCATTTTAGACCTGATGAAGGTTAAGGAGGAAAGTTCAGAACCAAATGAAATGGAGGAAAAAACTCATCTCATAACTGGAGAAGAATCTGAACAGAATTTCTCACCAAAGAATAGTCGAATAGCAACAGACAAAGAATCTCCTACATGCACTCAGCATGGAAAGACCTTCACTCGTAAATCCAAACTTAATGCTCACATGAGAATTCACACTGGAGAAAAGCCGTACAGTTGTGATCAGTGTGGAAAGAGTTTTACTTGTAATGTATACCTTAAGAGACACATGAGAGTTCATACTGGAGAAAAGCCGTACAGTTGTGATCAGTGTGAAAAGAACTTTGTTTCTAAACGCAGCCTTCAAGCTCACATGAGAGTTCACACTGGAGAAAAGCCGTACAGTTGTGATCAGTGTGGAAAGAGCTTTGTTTCTAAACACAGCTTTCAAGATCACATGAGAATTCACACTGGAGAAAAGCCATACAGTTGTGATCAGTGTGGAAAGAGTTTTACTTGTAACTTAAACCTTAAGAGACACATGAGAGTTCACACTGGAGAAAAGCCTTACAGTTGTGATCAGTGTGAAAAGAGCTTTGTTTCTAAACGCAGCCTTCAAGATCACATGAGAGTTCACACTGGAGAAAAGCCGTACAGATGTGATCAGTGTGAAAAGAGCTTCATTCGGAAAGGCACGCTTAAATATCACATGAGAGTTCACACTGGAGAAAAGCCGTACAGATGTGATCAGTGTGAAAAGAGCTTCATTCGGAAAGGCACGCTTAAATATCACATGAGAGTTCACACTGGAGAAAAGCCGTACAGTTGTGATCAGTGTGGAAAGAGCTTCATTTGGAAATACATGCTTAAAGATCACATGACAGTTCACACCGGAGAAAAGCCGTACAGTTGTGATCAGTGTGGAAAGAACTTTGTTTCTAAACCCAGCTTTCAATATCACATGAGAATTCACACCGGAGAAAAGCCGTACAGTTGTGATCAGTGTAGAAAGAACTTTGTTTATAAACGCAGCTTTCAATATCACATGAGAATTCACACTGGAGAAAAGCCGTACAGTTGTGATCAGTGTGAAAAGAGTTTTACTTGTAACTTAAACCTTAAGAGACACATGAGAGTTCACACTGGAGAAAAGCCATACAGATGTGATCAGTGTGGAAAGAACTTTCTTTATAAACGCAGCTTTCAAGATCACATGAGAATTCACACTGGAGAAAAGCCGTACAGTTGTGATCAGTGTGGAAAGAGCTTTGTCTATAAATCCAGCTTTCAAGATCACATGAGAATTCACACTGGAGAAAAGCCGTACAGTTGTGATCAGTGTGGAAAGAACTTTGTTTCTAAACCCCGCTTTCAGGAGCACATGAGAATTCACACTGGAGAAAAGCCGTATAGTTGTGATCAGTGTGGAAAGAGCTACATTACAAAACGCATCCTTACTGCTCACATGAGAATTCACACTGGAGAAAAGCCTTACACGTGTGACCAGTGTGGAAACAGCTTTGTTTCTAAACTGAACTTTCAAAATCACATGAGAATTCACACCGGAGAAAAGCCGTACAGATGTTGCCACTGTGGAAAGAGCTTCATTCGCAAAGACCATCTTAATTTGCACATGAGAGTTCACACTGGAGAAAAGCCGTACAGTTGTGATCAGTGTGGAAAGAGTTTTACTTGTAACTTAAACCTTAAGAGACACATGAGAGTTCATACTGGAGAAAAGCCGTACAGTTGATGATGATTTATTAACAAAGTTCGGGAGGAACCTAAGCATATAAATCAGCCCGATGTTCCATCAGCAGCAATCACCTATCAGCCGAGCACGCAATCGCTACTAACTATCTAGTCTGGTTCACCATCAGCAATAGACAAACAATCTTACCTGATGCATCTTGCCAGATAAGCAATCCCTCCTCCACCCCAGCTCCTCTCATTTTCTCTTAAGTCCCGCAGGACCCTCGGGGGGGGGGGGGTGTTCTGGGCTCGAGCCGGTTCCAAGCCTGGAGCACTTGCTCTGACCAGGGTAGGGTGCTCCGGGTTCGGATAGATCCACAACACGCCAAATACGCATAACCTTCATTCACATGCTTTACCATCTATCCCAACAAGGAGCTGTTTATCAGCGAGGGCGAACTCGTGAAAACACACACAGCTGTGAAATCTCATATGTGCTTCAAGTGTGACAAAACCTTCACTAGATCGGACCAACTGAAAAAACACCAGAGAGGTCACACTGAAGAGAAATCTCACCGCTGCTCCTCATGTGGACAGAGTTTTAAAGAATCAAGACGTCTTGAGATTCACATGAAGAAGTGTTGCAAAGTTCATTCACATGAAACTGTTCAGATCAGAAGATCCCTGAGATCTTCAGCAGTAACTTGTTAAAATTACTTGTGACGTTTGACAGGTAAAACATTCAGAGAACATCAATGTAATGTATGATTTATGTGAAAATATGTTTCTATTACTTTGTAAAAGTAATGTTGGTTATCTGATACTCTTTCATTCTCTGGAGAGCTTAAATGCGATGTTTGCATCTGTTCTGGTTTTATATTATATTGTTGAAAGTGATATTTTGCAATATCACTCTTTAATAAAGTCACCATAACTTTATTATTTATAGAGTTGCAGTGATTATAATAAATGAGACGTGCACACCTTTTTTTATTAATTTGCACTTAGTCGTGATCTTTTCAAAAACATTAAGCTCCTCTCAACAAAAACTCTTCACCATATGACGTCAGCAACCAAGAAGATTCAGGACTATACTGACTGTCCAGGCATTTGGCAGATACATTTTACATAGGTATCTGCAATCCCCGGGATCCAACACACAACTTTCACTTGGATATACGTCACAATATGGAATAGCAGTGAATCGCAACTTCTGTCTCATGGTGACTTTAACTTTAGGTCTCCACACCTAAATTTCTCATCTAGATCCGTCTGAACTGGTGTAAGATGATTGTCACTTCTTGAATGTGCAGCTTACAACAGTACACATTGTCTTATTGAAACATATGACCAAAGTAAAACATTTTAAAATAGTAAACCATAGAGATGAGCGGGTAAAATTGTGTAATTTCTGTTTTAGATGATTTGATGCTGATTTTACATGCACTGAGCACTGTTATTTTCCACAGTCATATTATACTTAAACAGTATTAAGTATTCATAGGAACATTTCAATATGTGGGTATATTAGTAATATGATCTGAAACCACATTTATCCAAAGATGATTGTATTTGAATGAATTATGCGGATGATGTAATGTTACAATCCGTATGCCTGCTCACTCATAAATCCACTTAATACGCATGTTTAAGAGCACTTTTTAATATTATACAGAAATATAAAATCCAGTCTGTGAGACCTAGAAGCCTGATGCCGAAAGTTTAATAAAGTTCAGAGGATGATGCACAGAAAACCACTGACCAGTGTACCTGAGTTGTAACATTGTATACAGATCTTTTAAAAAATGAGGTAATAATGAGCCAACCACGATTAAAAATGCATCGTGTTGCCCGGGATCTATTGGTGGCGGAAGAATAGCAAATGGTTATTAAAATAAGAGATAACATTGGTTTAACGAGGAAACCCCCTTTCAAGTTTCACTATAACTATGGGCCGGAAAACACTGTATTTTCAGATGCTTTGGGAAGATCTCACTTTCTTTGGCTCGTACAATTAAAGTGAACTCATTGACACCTGAACCTTCTTTGCTGAGCAATTTTTTGAAACTACAAGATCAATTTCCACTTCAGTAACTGAACAACTGTTGTCAAGCAGACGCCGCGTCTCCCTCAAGGGGGCGCAAGAGCTCCGCGCGTCACAGAAAACAGCAGCACGTGAAGAAACAGAGGGGATTTTAGGGATGAGTGAGGAAGTAAAGCTCTCGTTGACTTTCTTAAATCGACAGGGTTATACCTCAACATATAGAATTTGTAGTATTTTTTTCTTATATATATACATATATATATATATATATATATATATATATATATATATATATATATATATTATTATCTCTCACTGAAGTACTAAAGAATTGATTTACACACTCCGGTACAGTAGGTGGCGGTATGCACTTGAATAAGCTGGCCATAAAATGTAAAGAAGAAGAAGAACAGTAGCTCACAGTTTCAACAGCAGTAAGTGTTGTTCGTGTTTTCATCATTTATATGAAGAGCAGAAGACATCAGTGAAGCTGCTGGACTGTGAGATGGAGCTGAAAACACAAATCAAAGAAGAACAAACAGATGAAGATGATGTGATTTATTCAGGTGTGTGTCTTCTCTTCATGTTTAACTGGTGATTACATAAAGACATGAACACTATTGTAACAGACACAGAAGTGTTTAGTGCAGGGATGCCGTCTTTGGCTTTGTGGTTGGAGTGAGATTTTTCGTCCTGGATCGGGTGGGGTTTGCTTGCTTTCATTGTTTATTTTCTATAATGTGACACTGGACCACAAAACCAGTCATAACTGGCAATAGCCAACAAAACATCGAATTGAACAAAATAATCGATTTTGCTTTTATTCCAAAAATCATAAGGATATTGAGCACAGATCATGTTCCACATATTAAGCAAATGTCCAACTGTAAATATTTAAAAAGTGTGTGGATGCCGATAAAATGGTCAGAAACACGCCTACAAACTTCACTCTTTAGAAACCACTCTTATCAAGTTTGGTGTATATGTAAAGCTTAAATGTCTACTTTTGGGTCCATCTACTCTACACAACGTCATTACAGCGTAAAGCCAAAGGAGAGCTTTAATACAAACCTGTTTCGTTTTAGAAAAGGTCTGCTGCAGCGCCTCTGATTCACTTTGAAAGTGATTTTCTCAATATTTTGATTTTTCAGCAACCTCAGATTCCTGATTTTCATAGTTGTATCTCAGCCAAATATTGTCTTATTCTAACAAACCGTACATCAACGGAAAGTTTATTCAGCTTTCAGATGGTTTATAATCCAGGGTAACAAATATGAACCTATTGAGGTCTTGCTTTAGGAAAATTATCCATGGTTCTTTTATAAATATCGTGCTTGGACTCAAATGGGATATTTTCATAAGGATTTACTTTGCAAAAGTTATTCGCAATTTTTTATGAATTTTGTAATTATGCATTAAAGTGACATGGAATATTTATGAAATATTCCTAATTTAATACAAATTAATTTGGTGGCAATTACAATTGGAAGTTATTAGAAAGGGAAAATCGAATAAACATTTCTCTTTATTTTAGACCTGATGAAGGTGAAGGAGGAAAGTTCTGAACTGAATGAAATTGAGGAGAAACACCATCATCTCATAACTGGAGAAGAACCTGTGAGCTGCTTGAAAACTGAGAAGAATTCTCAAACAAAGAATTCTCACATGTGCTCTCAGTGTGGAAAGATCTTCTCGTGTAAATCCAATCTTAATAGACACATGAGAATTCACACTAGAGAACGACCGTACAGATGTGAGCAGTGTGGATTGACCGTCAACCGTGAATACAACCTTAAAAGGCACATGAAGATTCACACTGGAGAAAAATCTTATAAATGTGAGCAGTGTGAAAAGATCTTCACATTTAAAACCAATCTTTATGCGCACATGAGAATTCACACTAAAGAACGACCTTACAGATGTGACCAGTGTGGATTGACCGTCAACTGTGAATACAACCTTAAAAGGCACATGAAGATTCACACTGGAGAAACATTGTATAAATGTGATCAGTGTGGAAAGATCTTCAATCGTAAAGGCCACCTCAATGAGCACATAAGAGTTCACACTGGAGAAAAACCTTACAGATGTGAGCAGTGTGGATTGACCTTCAATCGTGAATACAACCTTAATAGGCACATGAGAATTCACACTATTAAAAAAACGTATAAATGTGATCAGTGTGGAAAGATCTTCACATTTAAAACCAATCTTTATGCGCACATGAGAATTCACACTAGAGAACGACCGTATAGATGTGAGCAGTGTGGATTGACCGTCAACCGTGAATACAACCTTAAAAGGCACATGAAGATTCACACTGGAGAAAAATCTTATAAATGTGACCAGTGTGGAAAGATCTTCAATCGTAAAGACCACCTTAAAGCGCACAGGAGAGTTCACACTGGAGAAAAACCTTACAGATGTGATCAGTGTGGAAAGAGTTTTTCGTGGGGAAAGTCTTGGAGAGATCATCTTCTCTGTCATTCTGGAGTGAGATCATTTCAGTGTGAACAGTGCAGTAAAGCATTTATTTCTGCAAATAACCTGAAGAAACACATGAAGAGTCATGCATGTGTCAAGACTCATGTCTGTTCCATCTGTGGAAAGGCCTTCTCACAAATCTCAAAACTTAAAAATCACAATAAGAAAACACACACAGGTGTGGGATCTCATATGTGCTCTGAACAGAAATCTCACCCGTGCTCATCATGTGGACAGAGTTTTAAAGAATCAAGACGTCTTGAGATTCACATGAAGAAGTGTTGCAAAGTTCATCCACATGAAACTGTTCAGATCAGAAGATCCATGAGATCTTCAGCAGTAACTTGTTAAAATTACTTGTGACGTTTTTCTTTGTTGTTCTCTGAATGTTACTTGTCAGGCAAGTTAACGTTTCAGAAAAAAACTTTTGTAGGAATGTTATTTCAGCAGTGGTATTATTTGAAACGGGGCTCAAGAAATAAGATGTTTGTGAAGATTTGGGTGCTTTATGTAAAAATATTTTTCTAATACTGTGTTTTCTGCGTTTTTTGCTGCACTGTTGATTGTCTGAGACTCTTTTATTCTCTGGAGGTATTAAATGCGATTTAACTCATTTTTGCTTGCATCTGTTATGAGTTAATACAATGTTGCCCCGTTTTAATAAAGTGAACAGAATCACAACATTTTGTGTTTTTGAGTTTCTTAAAGGGGTTGGCATAGTCCAGG
Source organism: Barbatula barbatula (assembly GCA_037178815.1). Classification (NCBI taxonomy): domain Eukaryota; kingdom Metazoa; phylum Chordata; class Actinopteri; order Cypriniformes; family Nemacheilidae; genus Barbatula; species Barbatula barbatula. The sequence continues at coordinate 1,378,638 of CM074092.1, read as the reverse complement.
CGAATTGCGCTTTCGTTCTGTGTTTTGGGGTAAAACGAAGCTGAGAGTAAAAGTTGAGAGACTGTACAGTTTTTCCGAACAATCCAACACCCCTCTGTTTCTGGTGGTTTACTGTTTGCTGCGGCGAACTAGTGAAACAAATTGTCATCTGGACCAGATTTAGTTTGAGTTTTTAGTTCACAGACGGCCGTTTTTCCAATTTCGAATGTAGTAAACTGAGCCCTTAAGCCTTTCTAACCAAGATCTGTCAGAACTGCTGTGTAATGTGAATCTCGTTGCTTAAATGTGCCGCCTTTATTTAAGGACAGAACATTCAAATCTTAATCATACATTGTATATTATAGGGACAAAAACAGGTTTGTGTGATATATGTTTAATAGATGAGACGATAGATGTTTTGTTGGTATGTTCTACATATGATACAGTAAGAAGGTGTCTGAAAGAAGAACTTTATAAAGAATGTTTGGAATTTTCCGTTAATAATATTTTGTGTGATGGATTGAATGCAGGTAGACGAATGAGCGCAGTATCTAAATCTATCAGGAACAGTTGATGAACATATAGATTATAGGCAAATAGTAAATCCTCTTCGCCTTCCATCACAGTAGGTGGCGGTATGCAGCTATAAGATTGTTCGCAATCCGCCATAAAACCAAAAGAAGAAGAAGAAGATGCTTTGGTTACTCTGGTAACCGCTGCGTCATCAGCCAGTCCAGCAGATGGCGCAAACGCGTGACGTGTCCCAGAAAACAGCACGTGAAGAAAGTTGAGCTCACGGTTTCAACAGCAGTGAGTGTCGTGTTGTTTATGTTATTCATCATTTGTTTGATATTTGTGTTTTCTCTTGCTTTTGGTAACATGTTGATCATTTTCTGTTTAGTATTTCACCCAAAACATCTGTCGCCATTTTCTCACCTTCAGACTGTTTCGCATGTGTATTAAATAAATATGATTTTTGGTTTAAAAGTGTTTAATCTCTGAATGTTATTGTGTGTTTGTTGTGATGTTGTTTTCAGGATGTTTGTGGTGTTTCTCCCTGTGACGTCACTGATCAAACATCTCCAGATCTTCTGCTTTCTGTCTGTAATGAAGAGCAGAAGACATCAGTGAAGCTGCTGGACTGTGAGATGGAGCTGAAAACAGAAATCAAAGAAGAACAAACAGATGAAGATGATGTGATTTATTCAGGTGTGTGTCTTCTCTTCATGTTTAACTGGTGATGACATAAAGACATGAACACTATTGTAACAGACACAGAAGTGTTCAGTGCAGGAATGCCGTCTGTTGGGTGGGTTTGTTTGCAGGGGGAGATTTTCCTCTTTTGTTTGCTTTTGCTACACAACCCCACACAGTTGTCTGTGTAGAACTGACTATTCCTTTCTGGTACTTAGTAGAAAATATATTTCTATGGAGCTTTAAAGTGGAAATGTGCCACAGTAAGATGATGTCATATGAAGTGGGCATGTCTGGGAGGTTCCTTGTAAAAATGTAATATAAAAGATGATTCTCTTTCTTTTCGATAACAATATGAACGTATTCAAGTGTTCCCTTAGGAAAATGATTGATGATTTTTCTTCTACAATCATTCCATGGTCTGTTTGAATAGTTGATTCTGATTGGCTGTAAGGTGTGCATTAAAACCGTTTAATGCACGGGTAGTTCCAGTCAGTTTGATCAATGTTTGAAATTAATTGTCGAAAATACAAGTCATTTAGGGATTAAGGTAATTGAATGCACTTCGCAGAGGCACTCAGGGACGGGGTGTTCTTGGTCTCTACATCTAGCCCTGGATTGTCCCTTACATATTATAGTAAAACTAAAATAAAATGGTTCATTTTTATAGAGATGTACTTATAGAGCCTGCATGAGAGCTTGCAACCCTCTCATTGCATTTCTGTACTATGTGGTGTTGGTCATAATGATTTTCTCTGTTCATTTTAGACCTGATGAAGGTGAAGGAGGAAAGTTCAGAACCGAATGAAACGGAGGAGAAACACCATCATCTCATAACTGGAGAAGAACCTGTGAGCTTCTCGAACACTGAGAAGAATATCCCACAAAACAAATCTCAAATAACAACAGACAAAAATTCTCACATGTGCCCTCAGTGTGAAAAGATCTTCTCATGCAAATCCAATCTTAATGCGCACATGAAAATTCACACTAGAGAACGGCCGTACAGATGTGACCAGTGTGGATTGACCTTCAATCGTGAATACAACCTTAACAGGCACATGAGAATTCACACTGGAGAAAAATCTTCTAAATGTGATCAGTGTGGAAAGATCTTTGTTCGTAAAGACAGCCTTAATGAGCACATGAGAATTCACACTGGAGAAAAGCCTTACAGATGTCATGAGTGTGGAAAGAGTTTTTCCTGGGCACCTTCATTGAGAGATCATCTTCTCTATCATTCTGGACTGAGATCATTTCAGTGTGAACAGTGCAGTAAAGCATTTATTTCTGCAAATAACCTGAAGCAACACATGAAGATTCATACAGATGTGAAGTCGTATGTCTGTTCCATCTGTGGAATGACCTTCTCAAAACTCTCCAAATTTAAAAATCACAAGAAGAAGACACACACAGGTGTAGCATCGCATATGTGCTCTGAACAGAAATCTCACCCGTGCTCATCATGTGGACAGAGTTTTCTCAAATCAAGACCTCTTGAGATTCACATGAAGAAGTGTTGCAAAGTTCATCCACATGAAACTGTTCAGATCAGAAGATCCATGAGATCTTCAGCAGTTACTTGTTAAAATTACTTGTGACTTTTATCTTGTTGGACAGGTAAAACGTTCAGAGAACATTACTGTAACATTTCAGAAAAAAACCTTTGTAGGAATGTTACTTCAGCAGTGGTAGTATTGTCAACAAATAAGAGGTTTGTGCAGTTTTGGGATCTGGTGAAGTTTCTGTATACTGATGATCAAAGTGTATTGAATAGAAACAGCTCATCTGATCCTCAGTCTGGAATTAAAGGTTCAGTCAGTAAAATCGTAGCACTGAGGTTGTGAATTGCAACCATCGGCTCACTTCACCCCTCCTTCCTTTCTTTTGAAGCACTACTGCGGCTGACACAACACAATGAATTCATGCAAGGGCGCCGGCGGTGTATGTAGATAGGAAAAGATCATTCTAAGGTAATAACAACATAACGCTTCACTATATAAGGTCTTTATATACCTCTGAAGACATAGTTATGAATATTATATTGCATTTCTGTCAATAGATCCTCCAAAGAACGACACACTGGACCTTTAAACTTGTCATAACACAATGAGCCATTAAAGTTTTCAAGGTTTGTGAATGTGAAAATGTGATTTATAAATAGTTTAACTTGAGGCATTCAGAAGCAAGTGCACTAGGTTTTCATAAGCTTAACTCTATGTGCTTTTATGTGATCATGACTTGTTTAATGATGTTTTTGCTGCACTGTTGGTTGTCTGAGACAGATTAAATGCGATTTAACTGGTATTCATTTTGTCAGCTATTTTTTTAGTCTTAGATATAGTCCCACGACAAATACACTTTCGTTTTCATCTTATCTAGTAATCCATGTCCTGTTTTTGTTTAGTCAAGTTTTACTTAGTCGACTAAATGTCGATGCATTTTAGTCTCGTTTTAGTCAGTGAAAACTTTGTCCCTTTTTATAATGGTTTAAAAATATATATATATTTTGCTTAAAATTATAATCACATTGATTGTTGTCGTTTGAGAAATTTGTTTTAATATTTGATTTTAAGTATCTCTTTTACAAATAAGCACAAATCGATAGAATGTCAAAGCATGTGCATAGTTTATTCAACATCATCTAAGAAGTATTTCCACAGAGGCTTGATAAATGCATATTCATAGACATCCAACCTCTCGCTTAAATTCTCCCTCAAACGAAATTAACACTAGATTAAACAAAATTTTTAGGGTAAAAAAAAGCTTGCATCTGTTATGAGTTTATATAATGTTGTCCATATTTTAATAAAGTGAACAGAATTACAACATTTTGACTTTTCTTAGCTTTCAGGCTTCAAGTCTTAATTTGTTATCAAGATCTGTCAGAACTGCTGTGTAATTTGAATCTCGTTGCTTAAATGTGCCGCTTGCAACTGTCAACATTGAACATATGTTAATAGAGATGATCGGGTAACTTTCATTTAACAGGGAGAAAATATTATAAGATACAAAGAAGCATAAAGAAAAGTAAAGTCATTCATCACATGAGTAATAAGGAGCAGATCATTAATACACATTAAAGGACAGAACATTCAAATCTTTATCATACATTGTATATTATAGGGACAAAAACAGGTTTGTGTGATATATGTTTAATAGATGAGACGATAGATGTTTTGTTGGTATGTTCTACATATGATACAGTAAGAAGGTGTCTGAAAGAAGAACTTTATAAAGAATGTTTGGAATTTTCCGTTAATAATATTTTGTGTGATGGATTGAATGCAGGTAGACGAATGAGCGCAGTATCTAAATCTATCAGGAACAGTTGATGAACATATAGATTATAGGCAAATAGTAAATCCTCTTCGCCTTCCATCACAGTAGGTGGCGGTATGCAGCTATAAGATTGTTCGCAATCCGCCATAAAACCAAAAGAAGAAGAAGAAGATGCTTTGGTTACTCTGGTAACCGCTGCGTCATCAGCCAGTCCAGCAGGTGGCGCAAACGCGTGACGTGTCCCAGAAAACAGCACGTGAAGAAAGTTGAGCTCACGGTTTCAACAGCAGTGAGTGTCGTGTTGTTTATGTTATTCATCATTTGTTTGATATTTGTGTTTTCTCTTGCTTTTGGTAACTTTTTTTCTGGATGCTTTAAAATCTTCAGATTATATTCATGTTTCGCGTGTAACGTTAATAACAGTACAATCATGTTTTGCAGTCTGTGAACATTATTGTGTTGTGTTCAGATGTCCATGATGATGATGATGATGAAGGTGCAGGTGGATGTGATGTGCTGTAAGTCAGTAGGAACTGATCTGTCTATGCTGGATATTGATGATCTGATGACAGAAATCTGTCAGCTGAAGAAAGAGGTGAAGTTACTGGAGACAAAACTCAGAGAGAGAGACCAACTCAACACAAAGGTTTGGACGCATTCAACATTCATTTCATCTTTAACATAAGTGTCTGTCTGACAAATATATAGATGAGCATTGTTTTAAGTGTAGTAGATAGTAAATCATCAAATATCAGTTAAGTGTGCATAAACATTTGTGTTTGCTAGGCCTTTTATTTCAGTAGTTGTCATTCACCCTAAGGTTGTGCGTGTGATTCCTATACATCCTACAGTGTGTTTAATCTCTGAATGTTATTGTGTGTTTGTTGTGATTTGTTTTCAGGATGTTTGTGGTGTTTCTCTCTGTGACGTCACTGATCAAACATCTCCAGATCTTCTGCTTTCTGTCTGTAATGAAGAGCAGAAGACATCAGTGAAGCTTCTGGACTGTGAGATGGAGCTGAAAACACAAGTCAAAGAAGAACAAACAGATGAAGATGATGTGATTTATTCAGGTGTTTGTCTTCTCTTCATGTTTAACTGGTGATGACATAAAGACATGAACACTATTGTAACAGACACAGAAGTGTTCAGTGCAGGGATGCCGTCTGTTGGGTGACTTTGTTTGCAGGGGGAGATTTTCCTCTTTTGTTTGCTTTTGCTACACAACCCCACACAGTTGTCTGTGTTGAACTGACTTCCTTTCTGGTAATTACTAGAAAATATATTTCTATGGACCTTTAAAGTGGAAATGTGCTGGAAGGTGTGCATTAAAACCGTTTAATGCAGGGGTAGTTCCAGTCAGTTTGATCAATGTTTGAAATTAACAGAAGAAATACCTGTCAAACAGGTCTAAACAAAAATTACACTGTACACAAACATCAATAACAGCTTTAACTTGGCAAATGACCATGGTATAAGCGGGTTTATCCAAAGCAAGCCTTCGTAGAGGCACTTCATGTCGGAGGACAGAAGGACAATCGTATGAGCCGTTTGTTGCTGTTACCCATTCAATTTATGTTGGCTTTCAAATTTGGCATGACATTTATTTGGACAGAGTGAGCACGAGATTGAGCCTGTGTGAGAGTTGGCAACCCTATCATTGCATTTCTGTACTATGTGATATTGATCATAATGATGTTCTCTGTTTATTTTAGACCTGATGGAAGTGAAGGAGGAACATTCAGAACTGAATGAAGTGGAGGAGAATCACCATCATCTCATAACTGGAGAAGAACCTGTGAGCTGCTCGAACACTGAGAAGAATGAAGACAAAAATTCTCACATGTGCCCTCAGTGTGGAAAGATCTTCACATATAAATCCAATCTTAATAGGCACATGAGAATTCACACTAGAGAACGACCGTACAGATGTGAGCAGTGTGGATTGACTGTCAACCGGGAATACAACCTTAAAAGGCACATGAAAATTCACACTGGAGAAAAATCTTATAAATGTGAGCAGTGTGAAAAGATCTTCGTTCGTAAAGACCACCTTAAAGAGCACATGAGAGTTCACACTGGAGAAAAATCATACAAATGTGATCAGTGTGGAAAGATCTTCAATCGTAAAGACCACCTTAATGAGCACATTAGAGTTCACACTGGAGAAAAACCTTACAGTTGTGATCAGTGTGGAAAGAGTTTTACATGGGCAACATCTTGGAGAGATCATCTTCTCTATCATTCTGGACTGAGATCATTTCAGTGTGAACAGTGCAGTAAAGCATTTATTTCTGCAAATAACCTGAAGCAACACATGAAGATTCATACAGGTGTGAAGCCTTATGTCTGTTCCGTCTGTGGAAAGGCCTTCTTACACCTCTCAAAACTTAAAATTCACAAGAAGAGAACACACACAGGTGTGGGATCTCATATGTGCTCCTCATGTGGACAGAGTTTTCTCAAATCAAAACATCTTGAGATTCACATGAAGAAGTGTTGCAAAATTCATCCACATGAAACTGTTCAGATCAGAAGATCCATGAGATCTTCAGCAATAACTTGTTAAATTTAGTTGTGAAACATTCAGAGAACATTACTGTAACATTTCAGAAAAAAACCTTTGTAGGAATGTTACTTCAGCAGTGGTAGTATTGTCAACAAATAAGAGGTTTGTGCAGTTTTGGGATCTGGTGAAGTTTCTGTATACTGATGATCAAAGTGTATTGAATAGAAACAGCTCATCTGATCCTCAGTCTGGAATTAAAGGTTCAGTCAGTAAAATCGTAGCACTGAGGTTGTGAATTGCAACCATCGGCTCACTTCACCCCTCCTTCCTTTCTTTTGAAGCACTACTGCGGCTGACACAACACAATGAATTCATGCAAAGGCGCCGGCGGTGTATGTAGATAGAAAAAGATCATTCTAAGGTAATAACAACATAACGCTTCACTATATAAGGTCTTTATACACCTCTGAAGACATAGTTATGAATATTATATTGCATTTCTGTCAATAGATCCTCCAAAGAACGGCACACTGGACCTTTAAACTTGTCATAACACAATGAGCCATTAAAGTTTTCAAGGTTTGTGAATGTGAAAATGTGATTTATAAATAGTTTAACTTAAGGCATTCAGAAGCAAGTGCACTAGATCAGGGGTTCCCAAACTTTTCACCCCGTGACCCCCAAAATAACAGTGCCATTGACTTGAGACCCCAAATATCCTCGGAGGTGGTTAAAGTGTAAAAATGTGCACACATGCTCCTATTCTTCCCAAATGTGCACAATAACAACACAAAAGAGCACAGTCTAACATTATTTTATAGTTATTTACTCATTACTCTACTTGTTATATTACTACAGATGGTCGAATTTCATAAGCCAAACTGCTTTATGTGATCATTTATTTGTATTACTTTGTAAAATGACTTGTGTTTAATGATGTTTTGCTGCACTGTTGGTTGTCTGAGACTCTTTTATTCTCTGGAGAGATTAAATGCGATTTAACTCATTTTTGCTCCCATCTGTTATGAGTTTACATAATGTTGTCCATATTGTAATAAAGTAAACAGATTAACAACAGAGTTTTCTCAAATCAAGACATCTTGAGATTCACATGAAGAAGTGTTTTAAAGTTCATCCACATCAGAAGATCCCTGTAAGGGATGCAGTATTATTTATATGCATGAAATTATTTCATTATATATGATATACTTTCATGTATACATGGCATGTTTGCATATGAGCACAATAAAGATGAATCACTATGCATCACAATTTTGAGTGAATGCATTTTTGATATTTAGACTTTTATTGACAAAAATAAGCCACTATTACTTATATTAGTCCACCTATCTCACAATATCGCCAAGAATCTGTACTTTCCAGACTTCAAGGTATCATCAGTGGTGGAGAAATGTTAAGGACTTCAATTAGATTTTCCTGTTGTGTATTCTGAATATATTAATTTGTTCACTTTAATGAGTTTTCTTTAAAAACGTAGGTTGGTATCAGGGTTCTAAATTAACTTTTTTGATCACCAGTCAATGTGGCTGGTAACTTTCTAAAGTTACCAGCCAATCAGAATTTCCACTAGCCAATTTTTTCGGGTGAAAATATGAGTAACACTGAATGCATTTGATCATTTTATTAACTATTTTGGCATGAAAAATACATATAAAGTACAATACATACAACAAAATATACACAGAAAGTGCATTTCAAGTTTGGAATTTATCTACAGTATCTATCTTTATATCTATCTACAGTATCTATCTTTCTATCTGTCTTTATATCTATCTACAGTATCTATCTTTATATCTTTCTATCTATCTTTCTGTCTTTATATCTGTCTATATCTATCTACAGTATTTATCTTTCTATCTTTTTTTCTTCTATCTTTCTATCTGTCTTTATATCTATCTACAGTATCTATCTTTATATCTTTCTATCTATCTTTCTGTCTTTATATCTGTCTATATCTATCTACAGTATTTATCTTTCTATCTTTTTTTCTATCTTTCTATCTGTCTTTATATCTATCTACAGTATCTATCTTTATATCTTTCTATCTATCTTTCTGTCTTTATATCTGTCTATATCTATCTACAGTATTTATCTTTCTATCTTTTTTTCTATCTTTCTATCTGTCTTTATATCTATCTACAGTATCTATCTTTATATCTTTCTATCTATCTTTCTGTCTTTATATCTATCTATCATTTGAATCACATGTCTTCAGAGCTCTTCTTCTTCAGAGGTTGGCAGTTTTAATCCTTAGGCTCTCCTGATGACTTCGGGCACTCTCATGGTCCTTTACTGCCTCGACTTTAAAATTAGTAGTTCCTACCACGAAATTGTTGGTTTTGTTTTTTTCTTTCGCGTACATGCGGCAATCCTGACAAAACATGACGACATTTTCGTGATCAAACACAAGCCATTCACGACCCGTCAGCCATTTGGCATTAAATTTTCTTTTCTTCGTTTCTCTGTTGATATCCTCATCCCCTGCCTCGTTCCTCTTCTCGCCCCCAGAAGTCTGTCCCAACCACCGCCTCATTTACTTTAGCTAATCTTAACTTTATACTTTACTTTGCTAGCTAGCTAGCTAGCTATCTAGCTAAACTCCGTCTTATTTCAGTCTGCTCCCTGCTCTGGCTCCGTTCGTTTCCATGGTTTCTCGCGCTGGTTTCACTACAAACTGCGCGCAGCCAATGGGCGTATGAAACGTCACCACGTAGCATTAAGAAACAGTGTTCTTGGGAAATGTAGGAAGTACTGTCAGGTGGATAAATGCATAGGATAAATGACCGAGAACAGAGCCTTATGTATCATGCATGTAATGCCTCATGCATCACCGGCCAAACTGGCTAGTAAGTTTTTATTAACACCCGCCAAAATGAATTTTTACCCGCATTTGGCGGGTTGGCGGGTGTTAATTTAGAACACTGGTGTGAAGATTCTTAGTGATCGAATGCAGAGCAGCTTACAATTGTCTACGGTGACTTTCATTAAAACAAGACAAAAGTTTAAGTTCATTTCTGTTTGTCAAGCGGACACTGCGCTTCCCTCCAGACCAGCAGGTGGCGCAGACGCGTCACGTGTGTCACAGAAAACCGCAGCGCGTGAAGAAAAGTCAGTCCAGTTTCAGGCTTTGATTTCAGCAGCGGTTAGTTTTGTGTGTTAGCATGATGTTACCATGTTAAAATCATATCACTGTTTTAAAGAATTTTTTTTAACTGATTTATCAGATGTTGGTGATGTTGTTTGTTGTGTTCAGATGTCCATGATGATGATGATGATGAAGGTGCAGGTGGATGTGATGTGCTGTAAGTCAGTAGGAACCGATCTGTCTATGCTGGATATTGATGATCTGATGACAGAAATCTGTCAGCTGAAGAAAGAGGTGAAGTTACTGGAGACAAAACTCAGAGAGAGAGACCAACTCAACACAAAGGTTTGGACGCATTCAACATTCATTTCATCTTTAACATCAGTGACTGTCTGTCTGACAAATATAAAGATGAGCATTGTTCCATGTGTAGTAGATAGTAAATCATCAAATATCAGTTAAGTGTGGATAAACATTTGTGTTTGCTAGGCCTTTTATTTTAGTAGTTGTCATTCACCCTAAGGTTCTGTGTATGATTCCTATTCCTATACATCCTACAGTGTGTTTAATCTCTGAATGTTATTGTGTGTTTGTTGTGATGTTGTTTTCAGGATGTTTGTGGTGTTTCTCTCTGTGACGTCACTGATCAAACATCTCCAGATCTTCTGCTTTCTGTCTGTAATGAAGAGCAGAAGACATCAGTGAAGCCGCTGGACTGTGAGATGGAGCTGAAAACACAAATCAAAGAAGAACAAACAGAAAGAGGCGATTTGATTTATTCATGCATGTATCTTCAACAAACGCTAACATTGTAGTTTCAGAAGAACTCTGTGCATTTTTTACTGTGTTGTAGTTTTCATAATGTGTTTTTCTGTTTTCATTCTAGACCTGGTGGAGGTGAAAACAGAAATCACAGAATCAGAGCAACAAAATGAAAAGACTGATTCGATTTATTCAGGTGTGTATCTTCCCTTCGTGTGTGATCGGTAATGACATAAATACTATTGTAATAGTTACAGAAGTGCCTAATGTGGTATTAACCATAATGATTTTCTCTGTTTATTTTAGACCTGATGAAGGTGAAGGAGGAAAGTTCAGAACCGGATGAAATTGAGGAGGAAAATTGTGTCATGACTGGAGAAGAATCCGTGAGCTGCTTGAGGACAGAAGAGAGTGTCCCACAAAATAAATCTCATACCTGCCCACAGTGTGGAAAGATCTTTATATCTAAATCCAAACTTAATAGGCACATGAGAATTCACACTCAAGAACGCCCTTACAGATGTGACCAGTGTGGAAATTTCTTTCCATTTGAATCCAAACTTATTCTGCACATGAGAAATCACACTAGAGAACGGCCGTACAGATGTGATCAGTGTGGATTGACCTTCAGTTTTGAATACCACCTTAATAGGCACATGAAAATTCACACTGGAGAAAAGTCTTATACATGTGATCAGTGTGGAAAGATCTTCAATCGTAAAGACCACCTTAATAGGCACATGAGAATTCACACTGGAGAAAAGCCTTACAGATGTGATCAGTGTGGAAAGAGTTTTACATGGGCACCTTCTTTGAGAGATCATCTTCTCTATCATTCTGGACTGAGATCATTTCAGTGTGAACAGTGCAGTAAAGCATTTATTTCTGCAAATAACCTGAAGCAACACATGAAGATTCATACAGATGTGAAGTCGTATGTCTGTTCCATCTGTGGAAAGGCCTTCTCACGCCTCTCCAAACTTAAAAATCACAAGAAAAAAATACACACAGGTGTGGCATCTCATATGTGCTCTGAACAGAGATCTCACCACTGCTTTAAAGAATCAAGACGTCTTGAGATTCACCTGACGAAGTGTTGCACAGTTCATCCTCATGAAGATCTTCACCAGTAACTTGTAACTACTGTTACTTGTGAAGTTTGTAAAACATTCAGAGCACAATAATGTAATAATTCAGCAAAAATAAGGTTTTCTAGAAATGTTAATTCAGCAATGTTTATGATTTATCATTATTGTATAAGTGTTGAACAACCTGAGGCCAATGAATAAGAGGTCTGTGCAGTTTTGGAATCATGTTAAGTTAAGTGAAGGTTCAAGTTACTGATGATCAAAGTGTTTTGAGAGTGCATCTGACATGTTGATTTATTGTTTTCCATAATTTACTAAAATGAACAGATTAAACGTTTTGTGTTTCCACGGTTTCTTAGGTGGAAGTCTTTAAATCTAGAGCCGAACTGGTTTGTAATGTGAGTCTCATGCTTGAATGTGCCACTTACAATTGTCAACATTGACATGAGATCAAAATAAAACATTTTAAAGTAATCAACAATTATGGTAAACGACTGTTAAGTGACATTTCACTCCAGTCCAGCACTTGGAGAGAGTTTCAACATGAAGTTTACAGTTTCAGCAGCCGTAAGTGTTGTTTTTATCGTTTTGGGGAGTAATGTGTTTTCTTTCTTTGAATTACTTTCTGCAGAAAGAAAAGATTGTTTCTCGCTTACTGTTTGTTTTTTTGCTGAACATTCTAAAATGTTTTCACTCGTTTGAGTTTCTACCCCTTCGTTGAACTATTTCTGCCACCTTCTGATTCTTCTCGTGTAATATCTGATGATGTTGAAGAATACCTGACAAGTGATCTTGGACTATTCCTCCATACACAATTTCTTAAGATGTTGGTGCTTCCTTTTCAGTTCATCCTGCTCTTTCCTATGGGGTTCAGATCAGGGAACTGATGGCTAGCAGGACCTTTGTTTCTGTGTCCTGGTGGAAGATCTAACCACAACCCATTCAACGATTTCTTGCAGAGGAAGTCAGTCTTTTATATTTGATACGTATATAGTCCATGGTGCCATGTATCTGAACTAGATGTCTAGAACCTTCACACAGCTTTGCAAATTAGACCCTAATATACAGATTACGTCTATTTGACGTCTTCATTTACATCTGCAAGACATCTCGGAGACGTCTGCGGTCAGAATAGAGACCTCTTGTAATATCATTTTATGTTTCTGATTCTCAGTGCGTGAATGTAGAAAAGTTTACAGTTGACCCGACTATCTTTAAAGGGCATGACAAAAATATAAAGTTAAACATTAAAACTATTGACCACTGTTGTTAAGCGGACGCTGCGCCAAGTCTCCAGTCCAGGAGAGGGCGCAAACGCACCACGTGACAGGACAAAAGCACGCGAACAAAGAGTCGTTTGTATTTTTGACAGCCGTGTTTTGGGCTTCGTTTATTTTATAATTTGTGTTTTTGTCACTTAACTTGCTGTTTTTTTAGACGATATACTATATTAATCGTGTTAAAATGGTGTTTTGCGTTGTATGAGTGTGAAGATGATTGTGTTGTGTTCAGATGTCCATGATGATGATGAAGATGAAGGTGCAGGTGGATGTGATGTGCTGTAAGTCAGTAGGAACTGATCTGTCTATGCTGGATATTGATGATCTGATGACAGAAATCTGTCAGCTGAAGAAAGAGGTGAAGTTACTGGAGAAAAGCCTTACAGATGTCATGAGTGTGGAAAGAGTTTTTCCTGGGCATCTTCTTGGAGAGATCATCTTCTCTATCATTCTGGACTGAGATCATTTCAGTGTGAACAGTGCAGTAAAGCATTTATTTTTTTAAATGACCCGAAGAGTAACATGAAAACTCATTCAGACAAACCTCACGTTTCTTCCATTTGTCAAAAATACATTTTTTTTTACAACTAATGTGAGAGCATCTCATGTCCTCTGAATGTGGCAAAACCTTTACTACATCTCCCCAGTAAATAAACCCGCCACAGACTTCACATTGAGGAGAAATCTTACCTGTGCTTCTTGTGTGAACTGACATTTACAGAACTAAGACATTTGGAGATTCACAGGAAGTGTTGCAAAGTTCATCCTCAGAAAACTGAAGATCCCCGAGATCTTCTGCAGGAACCTGTTAAACTGCTATTGATACAAATATTGTTCTTGTTTGACATTTGATTACTCCACAACACTAGTTTTAAAGTTACTTCTGTCATCTGGAAAGGTTTTTTTTACATAGAGGGATACTCCACCAAAAAATTGAAATTCTGTCTTGAATTGTTCATGCCCATAAAATGTCTTTTTTTGGTTGAACACAAAGAGAGATATTTTGGAATAATGTTAGCAACTAACAGTTCTGAAGGACTGGGGGCACTTTTGACTGCAATTAAGTTAAAAAATTGGCTGTATGTGAAGTATGAAAGTATTTCATTAAATCACATCGAAAGTGTTTTAAAATGGTGGATGAGGTTATTTTAAAGTCCTCTGTTATGTCAATTTAGTTTAAACCATATTGACACCAGTCAAAACTCATCTAGTAAAATTCATTGACTCCACTAAATGTGCAAACTAAACAAATTAAAAGAAATTATATCTACAAGAATGAGTTTATCTTCATGATGCAAACAAAAATGAATCCATGATGCCGAATATAAGCCGATTCTCCTGTGTACTGAAATATTCACAGAACATTAAGGATACCTTTTCCCAAAAAGCCCTTAAAAATGAAACTTGGTCATTCTGAACTGAAGTGTTTGGCCATAGTTAGTTACATAAACACACAGTGGCCATAAAACAAACCTGATGGCAAATAGAATAGAGATAATGTTGAATTAATGTTAAATGGTTATTCCCAACATGTATGCAACTTTAAATCAATGATCAATTAATAGGATCGTACTATATTCTTTTCACAAATATCAGCACACATCAAGGATATCTGAAACCAAATATAAACCAGCGAATATCTGTAATGTCGAATGTCTGGGGATATCATGAACTCAGTCTGTAAAAGTGACTTTGTTTAAAATTTAATTCTCACGTTCAGTCGTTTCCAAAACCACAAACGCAAAGATATCCATGAAAGCCATAAAACTAAATATCTACTGACATAACACAAAGCAAAGGCTGCTCCTTTTTCACAACAACTTCACTCAAAGGAAAACTTTCACACTCTGAATCACATTTCATTCAAATTGACTGATGAGTTTGATAGCGTCAAGGTTTCGCTCTTGCAGGAAAATCGCCAAAAGAGAGAGTTCGGCTGGTGGCATCAGAATCGGGCTCCGCTCTTAGTTCTGATATTTCTGAAGTCTCAGAATTTAGAGGGACTGAGTCTCAGAGGGCCGGCGCTTGTCAGACGTTCAGTCAGTGGAAAAGAGATCTCCAGCGGAGGGGAGCGGGGCGAGACCACCTGTCACATTAGGTAGGAGAGAGAGGTCTGGAAGACTTTGGATGTGGGATTTAAGTTCCTTGCGCACTTGTGTGACCCGAGCGAGTTTCTGCTTGAATTCCTGCAATAAAAATCAAACAATGAACTCATGAATCAATCGTTCAACATGTTCCCGATGCTTTCAAGACTCTCCTACCTCCAGTTTCTTCTCCCTCTCGCTGAGCGCTTCTTTCTGGCTTTGGATGTATTCTGTTAGCATTCGGGCTAGCTGACGTCGGTCTTCTAACTCGGCCGCCAGACGTCCGTTATACTCGGCCAGCAGGAGACACGCCTCATCTACCGTCTTTGAGAGTTTGTCTGCTGCCTGCTTATCTGCCAAATGAAGGAAAGTTTAGTTGACCTTCGGTCTATTCTAGTGTTCAAATACCCACCCATCTGAAAGTCGCTGGATAAAAGCTCGTTTTCATTAAGGTCATTTTGGCCAAAATCAAATCGCAAAATGAAATAAACATCAACAGAACCAGAATGAATAAGAGCCTTATGTGTGTCCATGTGGACCTCTGATCAAGATCTGCACTTTATCAGGACGCTTACAGAAGAATTCCGATTACACGGAACCGGTTTAGAACAAGTTCTTTGATTCTCAACCCTACCTGTGATCTTCTCGAGAAGAGAGACGTCCTGCACTTCCTGCGGCAGGGAGGCGATCTTCTGTCTCACGGCTGCATCGCCGGACGCAGCGTTCTCGAGATCCTGAAGGGCTTTCACCAGTTCCTCTGTCTGTAGAGTAAAATCCCTTTAATGCAACACTTATCTGATGCTAAAATCTGATTTATACACACAACCGTAAGGACTCTTCAGTGAAATTCAACATTTCTGATGAAATGTCCGGGACATTCGTACCAGCTGAGGAGCGGCAGCATCAGTCTCTTGTGGAGAATATTGACACCTGTAATCATCATCATCTTCCTCCTCCTCTTCCTCTTGGATCTTCTGGTAGCTTCTCTTTAAGTTTTTTCTCCCATCTGACACAAGAAAACACATCTTTGGATGCAACATAAAGTTTGGACACACTGTCTTCCAGATTTATTATAACTTCACGAGGTTCATCCTGAGATGACAGTAGGCAGCGTGCTGACCTGCAGGCTTGTGTTTAGGGCTGTCCGAATCCTCGATGGCCAATTTGAGCTGCTGTATGAAGTCTCCACGGTAGAGGCTTCGCTCCTGCCAGATGTTCAACAGCCTCTCCATGGACCTTTTACAGCCGTCCTCTCCATTCCTGCAGGAGAAAGTTTGTTACACTGAGAGATTCCTTCTACTGAGAACTGTACACGTGATGATGTCAGGGGGGATTTTACCTCGCCACATGTGAATAGGCATCAACCAACACGCCTTCAAAGTCTTTGGTGAACTCTGGGCCCTTTTTCTTACTGTTCTGAATCACGTCATTCGCCAGATAGAGAAACGTCAACTTCCTGCTGGTCTTAGCTGAAAAACACGCAGAACAAAACATCACATCACGGTTAAAAGAAATAAATAATATCCATGTTATAATGACACTATGTCCTGTAGTAAAATATGTACATAATTGTGCTAGCATGGGATAGAAATGAGCAAGATGACATGAATCCACGTTGTGAATATAAAGCGTGTCTCACCCTTCTTCAGCTCTCTGTGCCACACTTTGACGATCAGCGAGGAGTGTTTGCGATGGTGAATGATCCACAGCGAGAGAGTCTGAACGCTCTGCTGCGAGTTACTCAACTCTGAGAGCTTCTTCTCCAGAGCAGACTCAGAGAAAGACGACATCTCCCCAAAACCCCTGAGACAACACAAAACACAGTGAGCGGATCATACTTGAGAAACGTTCACAATGCAGCGTCTAACATTTACGATCATACAGCAGACACTGACCAGGAGCATTTGGCCAGTTCATATACAGTGACATGTCAAACGGTGCCAAACATGTGACATACTTTATATTATTGACAATTATACATCATAGCAAAAAACGCAAACCAGTCACAGCATCTTTTTCGTACTCATGTCAAATGATGATGTTCAAACTGGACATATATTATACACACACACCACATGCATAAAGCAAACGATAGATAATAGTTATATCATCCACCTCTATAATATAATATAATATAATCACACAAGCTTCCAGAACACAGAAATACAAAATCATCTACATAAATATAAACAATTGTCAAACATATTGACTAAATGCATGCACAGATACAAATATGACACATACAGCATCTGTGCACCAAACATATGTTTAATATCTAAAACTCCAGTGTTGCACAAAACTATACGTTTGATCACATTACAGTTACACTGCACATGTAAAACTTTATCAAATACTTTGTTTGCATCACAACAACGCAGCAAAGTCACCACAAGCACACGAGTTCGAGCACTTAAACACAACATCACACAGAAACCGAAATCGGATTGTTACCTGACAGCAGTTTCGGACGCTTAATCTGGATTTAACTCACTACAACACAAAACACGCCGGAAACACTCTGATGTGATGTCACCGCTGACCGGAAGCGCGCTGCAGCTCGAGATAGCAGCGGATCAGGGTCGGTGCGTTATAAACTCGCGCGTTTATTCCTCGAAACTTGTGCAGGTTGTGTGAAACGAACACGATGGGATCCTGCTGCAAGTTATGGCTGATAAACAAACGGGCGTCGCGCCGCGTGACGTCATCGGGACGCGCGGGAGGGAGCGTGCTCGCCGCACACACTACACGCTGCGTGATTTAGTGTCGTGTGTGTGTGTGTGTGTGTGTGTTCTGTCATTGAGTTTAGTGGCGGGTTTGTTTATCTGGTTGTTGGATTGAACCAATCAAAGTAAGCGTTACTATTACATACTGTGCATGTTTTTGTTTATTTAAACTCGCTTAATGATAATAAAATAACCGTCCTTGCTTTGATAAGCGATACTTCTTATAGGTTTTATTGCAAATAACATCATGTGCCAGGAGCTGTTCACCATTAAATCCAGATGTTGTATTGTTGGTTGCCATCTGACCACACGTTTGACCATTATTCAAATTCCCATCACAGCCATTCAGGATATTAGAAGTTCCCTGATGTGTTGACATACGTATTTGTCATTTTATTTGTTAACAAAATACCATACACAGACCCAACACATAACCAGTAGAGACCAAAACAAAAGCTATTATGATGATCATTCAAATAGAAATGTCTTTGTTGCATGCCATTCCTTTGTCATTGGTTTTAAATTTGTGTGCGTTGTACAAACATGTGTCTCACGCATGTATCTATAGTCTCCTTCACAGACCTCACAACGCACATGGATGATGGCTGGACATCAGATCGACGACCCCAAAATCGCATTTGCATATCTCCGCCCATCCTGCGTTCTTCTCACCAAAGAACCCACGGTTGCTAACGTGAAGACTCTCAGCGTTCATCTCCGGGACGTGGGCGATGGAGCCCTCCAGCAGCTTCAGGACTACATCCTCTTCCCTCTCAGATTCGTCCTCAAAACCCCCGGTCCCAAGCGTGAGGCTCTCATCCACGAGGTCATGGAAGCCACGTCCTACGTCCTGGAGAACACTTGCGTTCAGCGTTGGGAATCTCTGCGGGATCTGTTCTCCGAGCTGTGCCTTTGTCTCTGTTCCCCAAAAGACCCGGGAAAGCCGGCCACGACCTCGGAGGAGCTGAAGCTGGCCGTCCTCGGGTGCCTGGATGCCCTCCTGCATTCTGCATACGGAGATATCCTTTTCAAGCTTTATGAGCCGAGCATGTTACCTGGACTCGGGGCGGCCGTATCATTGCTTCTTGCGATCGCCGAGCAGGAGAAAGCCAGAAGGGTCCAGACGGCTTCTCTTAAATGTCTACTGTGTCTGTTTCAGCAGTGCGACTGCACGCAGGATCACGTTGAGCCGGGACTGAACCAGAGGGGTCTGCTGGGACGTGCGTTAGCTACGTTTCTGCCCGGAATCTGTCGTGCCCTGACTCACGTAATTGGTGGAGACGTCAGACAAGGTCATGCGGTGACGGTGAAGGCCATGAGAGTCTGGTACAGATCGGTAGCCTTGGTGATGGCTGATGAACAGATTGGAAATGTTGGCGATGATGTATCCGGCGGTAAGTTTGGGGGGGTCGAGGAACTCCTTGTTAAGAGGACTCCATCCTGGCGCAAGAACACATCCCAACGCCTTTCAGTGGTCCTACAAAATATTATTTCTTGCACTTCGGCACATCCGCACTGGAAAGTGAGACTGGAGTTGGTAAATCTGTCTCACGTCCTCCTCCCGCACTGCAGCCGGTCTTTGGGTGAATGCGTCGGCCCCTTGTTGGAAGCGTTGGTGGGCGCCATCAACGATGAGGAGACAGAAGTTAAAAACAGGTGTGACGTTGTGTTGCGTGAAGTTGCACAGAGAAGCCAAGTCAACGGTGGGCAGGACTTCACCGGCGTCCTCTCCGAGAACCTTCACAGCCTAGTGTCGTCTCTACCTCGTCTCATGAGAACTACAGACGATCAACGCAAGCTCTTTTCGCTCAACGTGTTTCTGGGGTACCTCCAGATTCTCGGACCCAAAGTGGATGCTGTACTTACATCAGCGGTCCATCTAGAACGCATCTCTAAAGCGCTGATGCAAGTACTGGAGCTGGATGTAACAGATGTGAAGATCATCGAGGACAGAACTCTTACTCCTTCCACAGACCTCGGACCTGACGTGAATCGTTTACAATCGCAGAAAAAATATTTTCTCCACTTCACAGATGATAAGATATTTTCAGCGCTCAGAAAGATCTGTTGGATGTTGGGGTACTATGGGAACCTTTACCTTCTCGTCGACCGCTTCATGGAACTGTACAAGGAGTCTTCTGTCTACAGAAAACAAGCCGCTTTTGTTCTGAACGAGATCATCGTTGGTGCGGCGGGCATCGGCGTGAAGAACACTTCGGAGAGTTCAAGATCAAATCGAGAGGAAATCAAATCTTCAGTCGTGTCCGTCATTGAAGAGTACATCAGTTTTAATAACTGGCATCTTCCCACAGTATCTCAGGACATGGATGATGAAACTCACGGGACACTTGAGTCTCCAGTTTTTACAAATCCTGATAAAAAAAGTTTCCAGTTACTTCCAGCCTACAGAAGTCCCACAATCCACCAGCTTAATAGCAACATCTGGCAGATTTCCATCCAGCTGGAGGGCATCGGTGGTTTCGCTTTAGCTCTAGGCCTTGATTTCCGTCTGCTTCTAATGACGTCGCTCTACCCCGTGCTGGAGAAAGCAGGCGACAAGTCGCTTCTCATCAGCCAATCGGCTTTCAGTGCCATGTGTGACATCTGCGAGGCTTGCGGTTACGGTTCGCCCAAAGAGCTGGTGATTCAAAACTCCGACTACCTTCTGAATGATGTTTCTCTGAACCTGGCTCGACCCAACGCTCACCCGCACGCTCCCAGAGTTCTGGCGGTGATGCTCGCTCACTCGGATGCGAGTCTGCTGCCTCTGGTGGCTGATGTGGTGCAGGACGTGTTGACTGCTCTCGATCTCAGTTATGATGAGAAGACGCCGCAGTTCTGCGCTGTGCTGCATTCACTCATGAAAGCGCTCGGTCAGCATTACTCACTCTTCACACTGATATCATCCAGAATTGCAACACATAGATTTATTTTATTGTCCTAATTTTTTTAATATTGTGTCTTATAATTGACATCCAAACATCGTATCTGCAGTGAGGTGGTTTCCCATCAGTACCGGACACCAGAAGCCCAACAGCACAGAAACTCGAGGTGAAGACTGTGTGAACCTGAAGACATTTCTCTTGAATTATAATAAACAGAAGGAGCTTGCAGAAGGGATTGGAGTAGAAGAGGAAGATCCTGATGATCTAGGTTTGTGATTTTATATTTTTGAACATGTATAAGATGTATAGTTGTTTGCTGAGGCAAGCATTCTTATTTAATTGATCTCATATATTGAGTGCAGATGTGTGTTTTTCTGAAGCAGTTTGTCTCTCACAGAGGTCATAAAGGTCAATAAAGCATCGACATCGAGTCAAACTCCCCGAGCATCTTCATTCATGTTTCCCTCATTACACCGCTGCTGATGTAAAGATAAATCCACTTGTTATTTCGGTTTGAGCCATAATAATCCTGCTGAGACGGACCGTCTGCATGATGTCTGGTTCACATTTATGAACATGTCGAGATTAACAACTAAGTAATAAATGAAATATGAAAAACATTTGCCCTCTTGAATCCATGCACAGATGTCTCTCCCTCAACATTAACACCCGATGAAGACGTGGACGGTCCAGCTGTGAAAGAAGAACTTCCTCTTCACGTTCAGATTGCAAAAGACGTCATGGAGCGATGTGTCCACCTGCTGTCAGACTCCAGTCTGAGAACACGACTCAAGGTTGGAGAACCCGTGTGTTTTGTTTGACTTGAGATGTGTGTGTGAAATAACATGTGTGTGTTGTTGTTGCAGGTGTTGGACATTCTGGAGTTGTGTGTGTGTGTTTTGTGTGAGAAAGAGAACGAGCTTCTTCCCATGGTGCACCGGTGCTGGCCTGCTCTCCTCCACCGTCTGACCAGCGACGATCCTCTCGCCGTCCCACGAGCCTTCAGGGTGAGATGAGCGTGTGTCTCTCTCTCTCTCTCTCTCTCTCCTCATGTGTTTCTCCGTCTCGCTCACTTCCTCTCTCTCTCTCTCTGTGTCTGTACAGGTGTTGTGCGTTCTGGCCGAGTCGTGTGGAGATTTCCTCAGGAAGCGGGTGTCTCAGGAGGTCCTGCCCCGGCTCACCTCCAGTCTGATGAAGCAGGCGGAGATCAGCGGGCGATCCGGGCCCGTCTACACACACACACTAGCATATAAACTACAGCTGGCTGTGCTGCAGGGTCTCGGACCGCTGTGTGTCAAAGTCGACCTCAGTGAGTATGAACATCTCTGCATACTGTTGTACATGATCGCAACATCTATCGGAATTTGGGAATAAAAATAAATAAATAATGCTATCAGTCAAATTCCTCTTTTGACTGGAAATGAAATATTTACAATATCATCGTACATGTAGTATTAACGCAAAATCAATAATCACAGTAATATCAGTATGTTGTGACACCCCTAATACCAAGTGTAACGGAGTATCTGTACTTTACTTGAGTCTTCATATTTCTGTAGACTTTTACTTTTGCTCCACTAAATTTCCTGAACTAAATGTTTACTTTTACTCCGAGACATTCCCCCTAAGCATGTTCGTTACTACAAAATAAAAGCACAGAAACAGAACTGTAATAGTCGGCGATCCGGTCTCCATGACAATGTTGAACCAATCGTTGGTTAAAGCTCAATGTGCAAGTGCAAAAAGGTGCTCTACGCGGTTCATCTCAACACAAGATGTTAATGTGCTGCTTCTCTGAAAGATAAACAGCGGATTTGAATGAATTATCAAATGATTGGTTTGTTACTGTAAGGGAAATGCCAGGAAAGAAAGAAGTAAGGGACAGATTTGCAGATTTTGTTGTTCTCTTAGAGGAAAATATTGGGGTGGGAGGGAACTTTCCTTTAAAGTTATATTTATAAAGTAAAGTTTATAAGATGTCGTTTCTGAACTTGTATTTTGATAGTTTAGCAATTTGGCAACATATTGTTCCAGATAAAACTACTAAGTAGTAAATTTCTATTTTTTTATTTAAGTTACAATTTGTTTTTATTCTGTCATCGTTTGCTCACCCTCGTGTCCTTTCATACCTGTATAAATTAGACAGAAAGATATTTGGAAGAATGTTAGCCATTTTCAATTATGTGACATGGACTGCCACAGTAGGAAAAACTACAATGCGAGTCTAAGAACATTCTTCCAAATATCTCACTTTCTGTTCAACAGAACAAACTAAATACAATATTCTTTCCTACTATGGTAGTGGATGATGTCACAGAACAGAAATATATTTCTCTGTGTTAAACAGAACATATCAATTTATATAAGTTTGAAACAACCTGTTGAGGGCGAGTAAATCATGACAGATTTTTTGAGTGAACTATCCCTTTAACAACATTCGCTTCAACTTTACTGAAAATACTTAAGATTTAATATAAAAAGTCGTTTTGATACTTAAGTACAATATTTATCTGAAAAGGTTACTTTCACTTCGGTTGCACTTTATTTGACAGTACACGTACCTTAAGTGTACATTCAGTGTACTTCCCTTAGAAAGTACTGGGTAATTTAAAGTAACTACATGGGATAAGGTTTGGTTCAGGTTTAGTACTTCGCTATTACTCAGTTATAATATTTACTATAATAAGTACACAGTATGTACATAGGAAACCGGACTGTAAAATAAAGTACTACCTTCTCTTCTTCGGAAGTAATTTTCTGGGCAAGATATTTGTACTTTTACTCATGTATTGCTTTTCTGTAGTGTAGTAAATGAAGTGCAGTATGTTGTTGTGCCATCTGTTGAACACTAGATGGCACAATTATCCAAAGTGAGCACAGTGTGTCTACATCACAGCTGTTTGAGACGACCTGTATCTCATCTGTGCTGGATCACTGTTGTCTTCTGTCCACATCAACACATTTCAAGACCAATCGTAAATTCATCTTAGTGCACAAATATAAAGAACTAATACACTAATGGATTTTTGATCCAACATTTTCACAAATACAGTCAAGTGTGTCCAAACTCATGACCGCTAGTGTGTCTGTCATCTTATACGAACTAACAATGGTTGAACGGCAAATAAAACCCCAAAACTATTGTAACTGTAGTTAAACCATAGTAAGCACAAATTTACCATGGTTATGATACAGTAGCCATAGTATTTGTGGTAAAACACATTGTAATCAATCTGTCAGAAACATGGTTACTACAATCGCCATCATGGTTTTCATAAGGGTGTGTCTCACAATAACAGACAACAACAGACACAGTTCGTGCTTTATTTTATCCAACCGGCTATAGTGTTTCACCTCTCGCTGCCACATTTCTACTCCATCTCTCTCATTCACTCCCTCACTCGCTTGTCCCTCTGCACACTCCTTCATTTTTCTTGAGTAATGAGGCTCTACATCATGCTGTTTAATTAATTAATGAGGATAATGCTGCCATGGAGACTATTAGAATATATTACAGCATCTGTGCTCATTACCATGCAGATGTGCATTGTTTGCAGTTAATTTGGAGTCGCAGGTTCTAAGTACTCCAGAGTAATTCAGGAACATTCGTGGAAAAGAGAAATGGATTTGTTATCGGTCAAATTAGGGCACACGTTAAGCTGTATAAATGTCATTGCATTTTAAAACACACACTTTAATACACATGTTGCAAAGAGGCTTTAAAGGTAAACGTAATTCAATCATCATCAAATAATAAGAGAAAATCATTTATTTTTGCTCTTACTTGTTGGCCAACTTGAGCCAATTTGCATACTTCAGTTTAGCATTAAAGTCCCAGTAAAACTAAAAATGACAATTCTTATTTTCTCATGAATTATTGCAGCGTTTGTAGTAAATACTTTATCAATGTGGTTCATTTTCTTTTTAAAATCCATGTACTCTCATAATCTTCTGTTAAAATCTGAAAATGTACTTCCGCCACGGAATGACCATCCATCTGAACTGATTTAAATTAGACGGCTCGGCCGGAGCATCCGTTAACTCCTCCCCCTTCAACTGTCCGTCTGTTTCAAAATCAATGCAACATCTGTTTTTACACATCCAATCAATTCGCAGGGAAAGACTCAAGCCACGCCCACTCATTTTCTCCATTGAAATTCCTTTTCACTCGGAAATGTGTCAGAATGCGGAAGTAAAAACTATGACAACTTCCGGTTCATGGGGACTTTAAGGTTGTGTACTTCACTGCAAATTAGGACAGAGTATGTAGTAAGACTATAAAGTATTAAAATATCGCGTCTATAGAAATCTTTGTGTCATTCTTCTGCCAAAATTAGCATGCCAGTATTAATTATGAATCCATTCATTACCCAGAATTGTAACTCACTTGGATTAAAAGATTGTAATTTATTACTTTTTTTAGGAAGGACTCTGAGGTTTGCACTTGTGTTCATTCTGTACGTTTGTTTGCAGTTGAGGCCGACATGGATCGAATCACCGAAGCGTGTTTTCCATACCTGAGCTGCCGTCAACCAATCAAACTGCAGGAGGCGTGTCTTAGGTAACCCAAACCATCCCAAAGCAAAACCACGTTGCACTTCTTTCTTCATACACTATTCAAAACCTTCATACATGGAGTGAATTGTTTATCATCAGGTTTGTAGGTTAGGGATTTTTGATCAGCCTCGAAATTTCATATTAAAATATTTATGAATCACTTTATCTCAGATCCTTTATATGCACCATTTTAAGAAGGTTTTTCACCAATATTTATTCACTCTTCATTTCTCCTCTAGTTCATTGAAGAAATGATCACACCACAGGACCATTTATTAGTACAAATATCCGTCTCTCATTTATCATGAGCTTATAAAAGCTTCTAACAATTATACAGGAATTATCACAATACTGTTTAATATGGTTTTAGATGAAATAGCATGTCAACTAGCCTTAACTAGCATCTGACCAGTTGACCAGTAATATGTAACTGCATTGAAAAATTATAAACTGATGATTGAAACTACTGTCTACATTTACATTTATGAATTTGGCAGATGCTTTTATCCAAAGTGACATCAGTATGTGTTACCGGGGATGGAACCTATGACCCGTCCCGCTGCTGATGCAACGCTCTGCTAACCCATAAGCGCTCTGATATTCTTCAGCATTAGCATGATTTAGTCTAATAGGTGTTTTTCTTTCTCTGTTTAATTCCTCCAGTGTTTTCCGCCACCTGATGGACCTCGACGCGGATTCGTGCTGGTTCACTCTGAATGAGATGTTCTGTCCTGTATTATACGAGCCTCCTCATCCGCACCTGCTGCCCGTGATGCTGAGCGGATCTCACAAGCCGAGGAACGAATTCACAGACAACATCCTCGAGTTACTGCAGGAGTTTGATCCTCCGCAGGGCAAGACATGAGACGAGAGGGATTTAGAGGACAAATATCAGTTTCATGAGCTTTATGTGTGAACCGTGAGGCTGATAAAACAAAATGATGATGTACATGTATGATAGACACAGTTTATGTTCTTTACAAACGGTTTATCATGGTAATGATCATTTCTGAGCAAAATACCATTATTTATGTACTTGTTTTTTCAGTAACACTTCACAAAAGCTTTCCATTAATTCACATTAGTTCATAACGTAAACTAATAATGAGCAGTTGTGTACAGCAGCGTTTATTCGTCTTTGTTTATACAGCTGCTCATAGTTCATTATGCATTAGATAATGTAAACAGATACAAGTTTAGTTTTTTTAAATGTTAAAGTAAAAGATGAATGGGTGCTGTGGGAGTATTGTTTATTGTTGGTTCGTGTTAACTCGAATGAAACCTGTTGTGAAGTGTTAATGATACTTTTACAATATAATAAATTCATATAAAGATCTTGAACAGTGTAAGTTTTTTTCATGATATAATGATTTATTCCAAACCCACTTTACGAAGTTACGTGGTGTTTTGGGAGGAACTGTGGTTATCATGATAAGAATGAGGCTGCGTCTGTGTGTACACAATAAAGAACGTATGTTCATTTATATTCTGTATATTATTTAAAAAATAAAAATATTTCTGTATGTCTTGCAAAGGTTTACCTATTCTCAGGGAAAGCACACAAGCTACAGTCTCTTTGATAGCTCCTGTGATTTGATAAGAGTTCTTAGGTGTGTTTCATTGAATCATTAGGTTTCCTAAATTAGAAATAAAACTGTAATTGTGGAAATGCAAGAAAAGTCTGGAGGTGTAAATGAATGTAGGTTGTAGAGGTCAAATAATCTGGATTTGGGTCAATGTGATGAGAAATGTTTGAGTTCATATTGAGATCTTCAGTAATATAGAATTTTGTGAGACCTATGACTCCTTTTCTCTTGCAGATTAGACTTCGGCAAAACTTACTATTTGTGATCCGTTCAATCTCATTAATGTCTAGCAGAATTATTAGAGATATTTAAGAGATCATCATTGATTTTTTTTGTGTGGTCGTAGTTTCTCTTGACAGTCATAAATGTGTGGGTCTGTAAGAGTCGCATTAAAGCTGCCTCATATGCTTTGTGGTAGGGTGCTGTGTTATCTGCACTGTATTCTGCTATTTATCCTCCTGCCAGAGCGGACACGGACACTATTATTCACCGGGCCCGAGTGGCACGAGCAGCCGCTTAATGCAATTTCCCCTCGGTCGCTTCTGATAAGTGCGCCGGCGTCATTATGGAGTCAAACCGTTTGACATGAGCTTTGTTTGAGATTCACTGCCGTTTAGGATAACAAGACGAGCGGCGGTGAAGAAATGATGAAGAATGGAGGTCATATTCAAGGGCGGAAGGTGGAAGAGCCATTTGTTATAACAGAAGGTGCAAAGCGATTTGGTCGTGTCGTGTCGGTCACGTCACATTGACTTTAGCTTAAACTACACACTTTTATCTCATTATTTAACTGCTTAGTAGTCAAGAATTCTTTGTGGCAAAAATGTTTTTGAAGTGTAGTTTTGTTAGATTTTCCAACATGTCGTTTGCTGCTGTACCTTTAAGAGTTCAGTACATGCCATCATTTCTGAAGTCATTCAATAAATGTTATGGTTGGAGAGCAGAGGTTGATTTGAGAATACTGAAGTCAAATTTATTTTTTAAAGACAAAGTATTGTGTCTTCATAATACACCAAGTTGTATGATCAATGTACAATGTTTATTTCTTTGATAAAGGCATACATGGAGTGTGAAATCAGTTCTGTAGGATAACTGTAATATACACAATCTGTACATATAGTATCACTCGAACCATAAAATTCAAATAAACCAGAAAGAAAGTTGTTATTAATACCATTAAATACTGTGACTGCTTTAAAGAACGTTTAAAAGCTGCATAAAAATCACAAAACCTAATATTGTTTATGTGCACCATCCGTCCATTGATAAGACTAAAGCCGAATTAAATATTGGCAGCTTTTAAATGACACCGACTGTGTCCCAACTATAATCCTCAGACCGGTGCCTTCTACAGTATACATGTAAACCATGAGAGTAAATACAGCATGTCAATGTAATTACTTTCACCTGATGAATAACATTTTATAAAAACTTTTCTCCTGCCCTTTTTACTGAATTGAACTGGTCAATAAATAAATCTGGGTCATATTTTACCCCAAAACAAGACATTTTATTTTGCAGACCTAGTCTAAAAACTTTAAGATTCTTTTCCTGCATTTTGACATTAAAGCACATTTCCGTCCCATGTTTTATTATACCTAATCAGGCATTACTATTAATAGAAATAAGAAACCTGTGTGCAATGTACTTAAAACTACAATCCGTCAAAAACAAATAAAAATGAGCTAGTACACAAACAATCAGTGTTCAGGACGCTTGCCTTAGCTTACAACAATTCACAAATGTTAGCTCATAATGTGGATGCAATTTATGAACCTACATAACAGAGATGGCTATAGAAAGGCAAACGCAAACAAATTTCATCAATAGGCTTCATTGTGTTATGCAAAACATATTTATTGATTTACTTTTTGGCTAAATATACGGCACTGGTATTTCTCAGTGAGTTTCATCCATCTGCCTACTGTATCAAAACCATAAATCCGCTAAAAACGACCAAAGAGGTGTCTGATTTGGTTGCTTTGCTTCTTAGCAAATATTAGAAAGATTTGTGACATGCACTCGCTGTTCTGAACAGACATCTAACTTTGTTTTATACACAAATATACATCTTGTGTTAAGGTTTAGGGGTTTGAAGGACTAAGGGATGGTGGTGGTTTTGGGTTCTTGGCATGAAGGGGTGTGGGGAGGTGTGAGTGGAACTAAGAACAGGACTTTAAAGTGCACAACTCTCCGTGCAGTCAGTGTTACTGTCATCAGTGGACCGCTTCCTGAGCTCTCGACCGGATTTGTGGTGGCCGTGATGGCTAGACTGGTGTTTGTGGTGATCAGACCGCAGAATTTCCTCCGGTGACGCTGCACCCTGCTGGGATGGAGGCGCGGTGTTCCCCTCGCCCTGCTCCACCTGCAGGTATGCCCGGACGTGATGGTGACGCAGCTTGCTGTCGCTAAAGTCGATGACACGACATTCATATGTTCCCTCGTCTGATGGCTTCACGTTGGACAGACGTAGTTTGTGGGAGATGTTGCTACCTGCAACCTTCACCACCTACAAAGAATGGAGTGGATATTCTTTAGCTGTGAGATGTTAAAAAATGATCTGTCAGTGCATTAGATAATGAATAAGCCTCATGCGTTGACTTCACCCACTGAATATGGCGAATTCCACTGGACTCCAGCTGATTTGGGCAGAAGTTGCAGTTACCAGATCTCTAGTATGCAATAATATGCATTTTATTTTAAGAAGGCATGCATCAGATCTTCATCAGCTTTTGAAGCACATTAACAACAGAAAATAGGGACATTTTTGGTAAAGCACCTTGAGCCAAACATCCACAAATAAAGCCTTACAGATTTGTTTTTCTGCAGCAGCTGTTTTTGATCTTTTTCAACTACCCCATATTTTCATGTGCTGTGGGCTTAAATTAATCCCTAAGGGAGATTCAGACCCCACTTTGGCTCCTTATGAGAGAAGCAGTACAGATGCTGAAGGCCAGCATGAGGGCGTGCAGCGGTGGAGAGCAGTGACATGCCGCAGTGAACAGCAGTGACATGCAGCTGTGAACAGAGGCGACATGCAGCGGCGTAAAGTAGAGACATGCAGCGGTGAACACTAGAGCTGCCCAAGTTTGAAAAGCAGTGACATGCAGATGTGAACAGCAGCGACATGCAATGTTGAATGGCAGTGAAATGCAATGGTGGAGAGCAGTGACATGCAGTGTTGGTGAACAATGACATCGAGCAATGGAGAGCATTGACATGCAGCGGTGAAAAACAACGTCATGCAGCAGTTCCATGCAGTGACGAACAGCAGAGTCCTGCAGCGGTGAAGGCAACGTGCAGCGGGGTAAAGTAGTGACATGCAGTAATGTAAAGCAGTGACATGCAGCGGTGTGAACAGCAGTGAGAAGCAGCGGTGAACATCAGTGATATACAGAGGTGGAGAACAGTGGTATGCAGCAGTGAAAAGCAGTGACATGCAGCAAAGGCTAGTGGCGACATACGGCAGTGACATGCAGCGGCGAACAGCACTGGAGAGCAGTGACATGCAGTGGTGAACAGCGGCGACATGCAGCGGTTGAGAACAGGGACATGCGCAGTCGGCAGTGGTTAACAGCATAGTAGTGACATGCAGATGTGAACAGCGGTGACATGCAGCAGTGGAGAGAAGTGACATGCAGCTGTTGATGCACCGCAGGACAGCAGAGGAGACAA
This sequence comes from Barbatula barbatula, assembly GCA_037178815.1. Taxonomy (NCBI): domain Eukaryota; kingdom Metazoa; phylum Chordata; class Actinopteri; order Cypriniformes; family Nemacheilidae; genus Barbatula; species Barbatula barbatula. Next base: position 1,347,928 of record CM074092.1, on the reverse strand, counting down.
CCGTGAGCAGTAATGAGATGTGAGCTATGAAACCACACAGGGGCTTCACTCATTGAACAGCTGTCAATCTTTCTCTCTCTGAAATACAAAAACAATAGGACAATCCCTCTCTCTCTCTAGCATGGCCAGCATATCCGGAGGGAGTCCAAACACTCAATAATTCTGGCTGCCAGTAAAACAGATTGAATGTGGACTAAGGTGGATAAATAAACACGTTCACAAACCCATATGCACACACACATTCATGCACACTAGCTCAACTTCATTTACTGGTACTGATCCCACATTTCATATGTCGGATATGTTAGCAACAATAACAACAAACCCTGCCTACTGAGTTTTAAAAAGCTGCTGATGCAACACTTGCATGTATCCTTATATAGTCTCATTATCATTTCAGATATACAGAATATTCAGATTTAAGATAT